>VYZX01008292.1:0-16286 GCA_013401335.1 Brachypteracias leptosomus | reverse complement strand
CCCCTCCCCGGCTGTACCGCCTAGCAACCCCCCCGCCGCTCTCTCCCCAGTTGCCCCCTGGCTGCCCCACTTGCCTCTCAGTTGTAACCCCCGCCCCTTCCTCCCCACCGCTTTCCCCGTTCCCAGGGTGTGGGGTGGCCCCTCCATGGGCGCAGGCACCAGGGATGCGGGGAACAGGCCGGGCTGGCCGTGCGACCGGCGGTACCTCGCCGTGCATCGCCCTCGGACGGCAGCAGAAGGCTCGCTGGGTTGGGGAGGGTACACCAACCACCGCGACAGGCTCCTGCTTCACACACCCTCCCTGCAGTGAGGGGCTCCGGGTACGAAAGGAAGGAAAAGATTGACCCTCTTACCTCAAACTATTTTGTTTCCCACACCTGGACACATCCCTCCACTGTCAGTGTTGAAAGCCCAGCTTGTGGATCAAACAACTGCCAGTCCTGAAACAGAAGTGGTCCAAGGGGCCCTGAGGTCTGGATTAGGCCCTTCGGGTTTTTCAAGTGGAAGAAAGTTTCAGAGAAGATGCCCCACGATTGGCTGCACCCAATGAGCCTCAAATCCCCGAAGAGCTGTGTGGATGCTTCAGTCTCTGCAAACCGTTGCCCAGGCTCCTGCAGAACCACTTATGCAGCATGCTGCTCTGCAAGAGTGTGTTTACATGATAAATCATCCACCCAGGGGCTGCTTCATCTTANGTTTATTTGACTTTGGAAGATAAAGCCTGTTTGAAACGTCTCTTTAGATCTTGCATGTTGGGAGATTTGGGCCGAGGGATGATGGATGACCGTCTCCTGTCCATGCTGCCCGCGTGCTGTAGTTTGCTGACCTCTTTGCAAAGATACTGGAAGACATCACAGACACCTTGGGAGTCATCGCTCGTGGAGATTTCCAAGAACAGGCTGCCCAGTTCATTTGCCAGCTGCAGTCCCTCTTTCGCCTGCACTTGCCTGGCGTGGAGGAGGTCTGCTTTGTTCCCCACAATAATGATGGGAGTCCTGGCATCTGGGTGGACTTTGCGTATGTACTGGTAGAGAGGTTGGACTGACTGGTAGCTGCTGTAGTCTGTGATGGAGTAGACCAGGAGGAAGCCCTCTGCCCACTTCACACACCTGGACAGGGAGTCCAGCACCTGCAGGCAGTCTTCCTGCACCTGTGGTATGACAGAGAGCACACATTTGACATAGGGTCGTGAGAGTATAAAGCCTGTATCACAGATGGCACCGTTAAACAGGTCCAAAGGGAAGCGTGAGCTCTGTCTTAGAACACTAAGTCTGGCCTTATAGGAAACTGGGGCCGAAAAGCTGAGCCTTTAGGCGGCAGAGAAGAACCGATTGATCCAAAGCACCTCCGTACCTGGATGCACCCCGGCGTGTCTTGGATCTGCACGGCAACGCGATCCCCGTCCAGATGGACCAGCCTGGAGTAGAGGTTGCCTGTGGAGCAGAGAGCCGTCAGGAGCCGGCCGCGCCCGGGCATCCCGCCGTGCCCCGGGGGTCCCGCCGCACCCCGCCGCCGCCTCACCTGTGTTGGGCTCGTAATCCCCGATGAATCGCTTCGTCAGGAACCGCACGATCATCGCTGAAACACAGAGCGGCCGCGTTAGGCAGGCGAGGGGACGGACGGACGGACAGGGGACGGACAGGGGACGGACAGGGGACGGACAGGGGACGGACAGGGGACGGATGGACAGCCGCGCCCGTACTCACCGCTCTTGCCGACGCCGCGGGCGCCCAGCACGGCCAGGCGGACCTGAGCACCGGGCGGCCCCGGGACGCACTCCGCGATGGGAGCCAGCAGGAAGGGCTGGGACATGCTCGGCAGGCGCATGGGAGGGGCGGCCGGCGGCCGGGTGGCTCGGCTCGGTTCCGCTCCGCTCGGCTTGGTCCCTCCCCGCTCAGTCCGGTTCCCCTCCGCTCGGCTCAACTCCTGCCCGCTAGGCTNGGAAAAGATTGACCCTCTTACCTCAAACTATTTTGTTTCCCACACCTGGACACATCCCTCCACTGTCAGTGTTGAAAGCCCAGCTTGTGGATCAAACAACTGCCAGTCCTGAAACAGAAGTGGTCCAAGGGGCCCTGAGGTCTGGATTAGGCCCTTCGGGTTTTTCAAGTGGAAGAAAGTTTCAGAGAAGATGCCCCACGATTGGCTGCACCCAATGAGCCTCAAATCCCCGAAGAGCTGTGTGGATGCTTCAGTCTCTGCAAACCGTTGCCCAGGCTCCTGCAGAACCACTTATGCAGCATGCTGCTCTGCAAGAGTGTGTTTACATGATAAATCATCCACCCAGGGGCTGCTTCATCTTAATCAGGAAGATAATACAAGCCATCAGGAAGATAATACAAGCCATCAGGAAACAACACGGAGGAGACCAGCAGGTTGGGACTCAAAAGGAGTGAGATGGGTCTGTGGTCAGTCTCACAGCCCAGTGCCACGGGGGGACAGGACCACCATGGGAGCTGCTGAGCCCTGGATGTGGGGCTGACGCCACAGGTGGCAGCCCAGGTGGCCCTGGACACCTGCACACAGGTGGCTGAGCTGAACCTCAGCAGTAGTGGGGCTGGGCATTCAGTCGCCTTCCCCCTCCACTTCAATACAGCTCTCAGAAGATGCACACAGTGACAAGAGACAATGTTTTTCTTTGCTTTCCTCTTGTCCTCCCTCTTGCTTTTGCCCTATATCCATGCAAGAGTCCAAGTAACCAATATGTTATGAAATTCTTTGAAGAACCTCAGCCCCAGTCCCTCCAGTTACACAAAAACTCTGAACAAGGGCACCGGGAGAGTCAGCAAAGCCAGCCCTGCTGTAACAGAACCAAGGTGTTCCTGAGGTAAGTCAACTCTCAGCACTGTGGGGACAAGGACGAGGAGGAATTGCTTCCCATGATCACAGAGTTCAAGTGGGGAGCTCAGGCATTGCACCCCACAGCAGCCAGAGAACCAGCCAACCCCTCAAAGCAACATTCTGCCCTGTTTAAAGATTCTCCTCTGGTGCCCCAGAAACACGCTACCTGATGACAATTCCACACTGCTCTTTGCTGAAGGGCTACTCACACTTCACAGTAGCTAAGACCATGTTAATTAGCATCAGTTAAAGTAATGCCTGCAGAAAAGCACGGTGGAAGAAGTGCTGTTAATTATTTGTGTTACTCCAGTGCCTAAGAACCCCTATGGTAACATCAAGGCCATTTTTAACCTCAAGAACTGATTGTCTCCAAAATTTCTACTTCACTTCCCATCACGCCAGTGAGCCCTTTTGTCTTTGTAAACAAGATTTCTCTTGTATCACTAAAGGCTTTTGGTTTCCAGAGGTTCATGCTATTGTCATCTGCTCCCATTGTCACAGGAACAGTTGTCTCCAGCCTTGCTCACAGCACCAGCAGAGGCTATTTTTATACATTTCTTTACAAAAGAGCCATCAGAGTACATTCAACGTGCCTTTGGGAGAATGCTACTGAAATGAGTCGGTTCCAGGCAGATGATTCCCAGGTGCTGAGCCGTGAAAGCAGGAGTTTTAAATAATCACCCTTCCCAAAACTTGAGGAGCTTCCCCTTTCAGGGCAACTGTAGAGCTCATGCGCCTCACCTGCTGCTGAGAGCACTTCCAAAGGGTAAACGGTTGTGGTCAAGCATAAAGATGATAGTGTACAAACCCAGGTAGGAAACTCTGCAAAGGAATGTACTTCCAGGGAGTGACAGGTTGTCTCCCCACCAACAGCTACTCTGGTGCAACAGGAGCAGTTCAGTAGGTTGAAGCAGTCAGGGTTCAGATTCCTCACGTGTGGAGGCTCAGATGCTGTCCTTGTTCTGTGGGCCAAGTGATCCCTGAGATTTATGGGCCTGAAAGCTGTTCCAAGGAGCCCTTACTTTCCTGGCTGGAGGTCCTATTTGGAAGCACCAGGCTGTACTTTCACCCATCCCATGCAGATAGCCCACACCACCACTTTTATGGCCTATCCTTTTTCCTCTCTATCCCCTTGCCCACACCAACAGCACTCAGTCCCATTCACATGGAGTCATAGGGACACTATAGTGCTGCCTGACACACCTCCCTATTCCAAGCTCTCGTAACATTCAGCAGCAAAGTACTTTTTGGAGGGGGAGTAGGCAGCTTAGACCTCTGGCTGTGGCAGCAGCATCCTAAGAGCCTCTGGAGCTCCATTCTTCTCTAAGAAACAAAATGCACAGTGTTTTCCTGTGAGTCTTTGCTGACGTTGTGGAGTCAGCTAGAAGTTCTGGGCTTAAGATTGGCAGGACCATGTGAGATAAGGAGCAGCAGGCACAAAGCTTTTCCATGTGGAGGAGCACTGGTGAGAACCTTTGTTATGAGCTGGCATGGCTTCACCACTCAGTATGAACCTTCAGGAGCACAAGCCCATGTTCAAGACTGCAACTCTTTCTTACACTCCCCAATTCCTGCTGGTAAATGGCTAAGCAGTTTGGAGTAGGCATGGACAAAAAGGTGACTGAGGGCCCAGGGGCCATGAGCCAAAGCCTCTTCCTCCAAATAGTGAAAAATTAATCAGCAACCTCAACTAGAGCTTTGTATTTTCTGAGTTCTTGACCTGTACACATGCTGCTGATGGGAGCCACATTCCTACTCAATGCTTGGCTTGAGCCAGGATGATTGTGACTAAATAAATCACAGCAGCTTACAACTTGGTCCTATATAGACCTTGGTAATACATCCACTAAGGTAGATGCATGGACATGAAACACTCATAACCTGGTCTTCCATACCTCCACCCTCAGAATCATAGGGGTTACTGTTGCAGCAGTAGGGTGCCCCTGGTGCTGAGACACCACCCACATCACTGAGATATCAGGTGCAACCCAGACAATGATGAGCCCAGTTGAACTATGTCTTTTTACCACAAACTCTGAATTACAGAAGCCACCACACCTTGCAAGGGTTGGGGGACCCTGCTTGCCTGTACTGGGACAGGGAGGATTACAGTCTCTGATAGGTGCATGCACAGCTCTTGGCATCCTCTGGACCAGTCAGGACACCCCAGTACAGTATCACAGAATGGTGGGGATTGAAAGGGACCACTGGAGATCATCTAGTCCAACCTCCCTGTCCTGCAGGTTCACCTAGAGTGGGTTGCACAGAACACATCCAGGCAGGTTTTGAAAGTCTCTTGAGGAACTCCACAGCCTCAGTGGGCAGCCTGTTCCAGTGCTCCATCACCCTCACAGATTTTCCTTATGTTTAGATGGAACTTCCTGTGTACAGTTTGTGCCTGTTGCCCATGTGTCTGGGCTGCCAGCCATCCTCTTGATCATGAAGGCCATGAACATGCTGAGTCCAAGATCACACTGAGGACATGGGAGTGAACATCAAGACTGTTTCCCCCATCTGATATATTCAAAAGGAAGATGACAAAAGCATGACTTGGTTTGTATGTCCTCATGGCAGCTGCTTACCTGCCCCTCCCCCCCCTCCCAGGAATGCTTCTGGAGGTGTCTGTAACATCCCTCACCTCAGGCACACATGCTTCACCTGCTCTGGGATAGGGGTCTTCAGACTGCAGTCCCTTTTCACAGTCATGGTTCCTCCTACCCAGCCCTTTCCTTGTTCTTTATGGCCACACACAGTATTACACTAATGCTGCCTAGAGAGCCCTCAGGAAACCTCAAGCCTCGGTGTCACTGATACACTAAAAACAAAGCTGACAGCTCAGGAGAAGGCTTCCTTGCTTCTTCTCCAAGGGACAACAGGAGATTTTGGCAGGGAAGCAGCTGCAATGGTTAGAGGCAGTAAAACCTGGAAAGAAGACAGCTCTGCCCTCACCTCCTAATCAGGCTCAGTGGAACAGAGACAAAGCCCTGCACTGAAGTGTAACAGCTTGTGCTAATCCATAAGCACTTCACTCTCCACACGTTGTATAGCGACAGCCTGTGCACCAGCTCTGGGATAATGAGGTCTCTGCCAGAAGGGGACTGAGAGACAGTTAACATATGATAGTGAACTTCTGTAAAATTGGCTTTTAAACTGTGGATTCCTGAGTGCTGCTCAAGGTGTGACCAGTTGTGTGGCAAACCTGTAACTCTGCAGATTTCACACAAAAGTATCATGGAATGGAACAGAATTGAGCTGTCATAGTGTGGAGGAAACACCCGGCCTGTGGCTGACACGCCTGCTGCACAGCTTTGGCACAGCCTCAGAACAGGACCACAAAGAACTAGTTACAGCTTATGGGTCTAGTGGATGACACCCTTCCAGAGCAAGTCCCCAGGGAAAAGGAACTTGCAACTTGGCACTGTAAGGAAACCTGCTTCTTCCACCCAGAGGGGTACAGAGGCTCAACTGTCAAAATCACTCCCAAATCTCTGCTAGTTCCACATACACCTAGAAGTCTTTATCAAGGACACATTTCAATTTAGACACTACTTTCATGACTGTATATGTCCTGAAAGGCAATTCCTCAACAACTCTGCTCAAGTCACAGATCTCCCTCTTTTGTCAGCATAGTGCAAAACCAGGACAGCTAAACACATGGGAAGCAAACCTCAACAGCAGATACCAAGATCTGCAAGTATCTGGTCTGTGATTCTGCAAATCTGAGATTACAAGGAAAACCACCACTGCACTGAGAGGAACTAACAGGTAGTGTCTGTAAACCCAAGAGGGGTTAACTCATAGTTAATCTGTCCTGTTTCAAACATTACAAACCCAAAAAAGGCTATTATCTTCCTGTACAAACCCAGTTTCATTTTTGGTCATTTCTGGGAACCCTGACCAAGGAAAGCATTCCCTCCTTCTCCTCCCAGCCCACACACGGCTTCCAAATATGCATTTATGAGCATCTACTGTCAGTGTAGTGACCTTAAAAACACTGAGACTAAATAAACTGAAAACTGTTGCAATGCACAGCCAGAAGCCCAGCTCTTAAATCAGTGTGCTGTATGCTGTCTAGTCTTATTATTGCAAATTGTTGAAAACAAACTCAAAAGTTTAGAACTACCCACCAGTTAGAGTTACTGTTAACCATTTCATCACCATGCTACAGCTAATCCACTGCAATCTTGGCAGGTAAGTACAGACCACACACAGAACCAAAGCAACACACATAAGCATGCATGCATGAGAAGAAAATGTAAAACACTATCACCAAGGATCGTGCCCAATAAAGTGTCCAGCCTAACTCCTTCGGGCAAAAGGCCTAACAGAAAATGCTGCTTATCTGGTGAGCCCAATGCCGGTTTTAAACTGCAGTGTAAACTGACAAGATGAAGAAGCAGGTGCAGGTCTGAGGCTCAGTGTACAAATCTGGCTGCTCCAAGAAAATCCTACTTGATCATAAAAGCTCTGGGCTAAGCTGCAACAGGGGAAGTTACGAGTTCATCACCTTTGTTTCAGAAGATTGTGGTGTGCTCCATGTCCAATCCACATGGTGTCAAAATACAGTAATGTGTCAGCCAATTAATGGGTAGGCTTTGCTCTGTCTTCTTCAAGGCATTTCCAAACTCATTCCAACTGCACAACCTGCTCCATCTTCTGAAATGGGAGCTCGGAGAAACTTCAAATGCAGTTATCCGCTCACTGGGACTTAGAACCTTCAGTGCCTAAAGCCCCTCACCCTTAAATGCCAGGCCAAGCCAGACAGTGACTTCGACATCCAAAAACCACATTCCATGAGCATGGGAACACTCACAATTGAATGTTAGGTAAATGTACGCAGCTGTTAATCCCTTAATTTATAATCAGTCTGTACAGCTTGACACTTCTGTTTAAGGCACTTCAAAGTTTAGGGAAAAAGCAAAGCTCATCATCTCTCCATTTCTTACTCCCAAACATACTATCTTACAATTGACTATTCAATTTTCAAGTCAATACCTACAAATTGCTTGAGGTCACTACCTTCTCTAGAGCCTTACTCTCTACATGTAGACATTAGTTTTACATCACTTGATGTAGCTGAGCAATGCCTTACATCACACTCAGAAAGGCAGATTATTTATCCATATCTGTAACAGTTAAGCTTGAGTTTTCCCCCTTTCAAAGCTGACCAAGCAGTTAACCTTCAGCAGTTTCTAGCAAGCTTCATACTGTTTCAAACAAAGCTTACAAAAATAGCACTGGTCAGTAAGTAGTTGGCTAAAAATGTTCTTCCATTCAAGAAACCTTTGACAGGTAGCTCTGGGTTTTTGTGAAGCATCACAATGGGATGAGAGGAATGCATTTGAACATCCAGGTAGATGTTTAAATTCAACAGACATGCAGTAAACATACGAGATCTAAGTGTTCAGCTATGCCAGCCAATTCAAATTGCAAAAATCAAATTAGAAAGGCTGGCAGTTTGGGAATTAAAGCCTTATTTCTAACTGCTATTTTATAAGTATTGACCTGGTGACGTTCTAAAAATTTTTAGAACGTCACCAGGCCAATACTTATGAAATAGCAGGTCATAATGGTGAAACACCAAAACCCACCCACAGCTATTTCTCAAGAGGTTGCTCTCAAAAACTGTTTCCACAATTCTTTGGTATTAATCTGAGGCTCCCTAGTCAAAAGCTCATGTGAACGAAATATGAACACCAATATTTCTTTTCCCACACACCAAAAAACCCCACCCCAAAAAAATCACCTTCAAGTGATAATACACAATTCTTGGTATATGCTCTTAAGCTTGCTGGTAAAATGTTCCATGTCCTCTAATATTACCTCATAAGCATCACTGAGCATCAGCAAATTTAACTGTTTCCAGGATTTGTGGTCTATATAAATGACTAAACTGATCAGCAAAAGCTGCAGATTATTTAAATGACCAAGCATCATGTAAAACAAGTTAAATAAACAAACTTGCAAAAAACCACAGAAATCAGCCATAACCACATACAGTTGTCCAAAACCAGATCTTTAGTTTATTTTTTTAAATGCACATTATGCCATAAATTCATAGGGAATGGGCTCCAGCAGCTCTGGATCTTTGCCATTAGTTCTCACAAAGTGTGCTTCTCTTGGTGGTGCAGGCTGCAAACAGAAGAGAAAAAAACCTCATGGTACTAAAATTCAAAAGCAACCTTAGAGAATTCATGTTGACAACCATTTAATAAATTACTATATAACCATTATGGCATTTTTACCATTCCTAATCTTTCTAAAATTTGATTCAAAGAATAGCAGTAAGAAAATGATCTGCTAGGAAGTGCAATTGACTTTCACTGCCAAATGAATAAAAACCTACGCTTTACCCTCTGCAATTTACTAATCCCAATTATCACAAAGTATTAGACCCTAGGGTGCCAGAAGCAACAGCCATTATCTCCTCTCTAAAGTTATTCATTCTTTTCCTAGAGGGTTACAATGGAAAGTGTGGCTAAATACAACTAAAACAAAGACAACATTGATTTGAGAAACCAGCCAGAGCTTCTGCTGCGATCAGCAAACGGACAGAAAGCATCTGTCCGTCTGTTCACAGCCAAGGACACAATTTCCATCCAGGAACAGCACGGTTCTGTTCGGGCACCAAACACATCAGGCAGCTCAAATTCAGGCAGCCTGATGCCACCGCTCTGCTCTAAAAAAAGAAAGGAACCTCCCACAAAAGGACTGTGAACCCAAGTGAGGTTGGTGGCATCAGACATGTTCAACACAATCTGCCAGAGACCTGGATTTTTCAGAATGCTCTAAGTGGCTTCATGGATGTGGGGTGGTGTTTTTAGTTTGTTTTCCAAAGACAGAAAGAAAAGAGTTCAGTTTACACAATAACAATGTTTTGGAAGAAAACAACATGTTAGTCTGTCCTAGCCAGTTTTTTATAGTGAACTGAATCAACAATGTGTCAAGTACAATAAAAATATAACCTGGCGTTTCAGCTGAACCCAAATGCCTTTTTCTTTTGCTTCCTTTTTCTTCTTTTCATTTTCCTTCACACGCTGCAGAAAGCTGTCTCTGCTCTTGGAATGTTTAATGTGCTCAATTCGCACATTAATTCTCTTGGCAAGAATCTTGCCCCTAAGAAAGGAAATCAGTTTTTATTCTGCTGCACTTGAAAAGAGGCTATTCCAAAGTTTTACAGCCCTCACACAAGCAACTCTGTAAGCTCAATTACAGGTAATTTTTCTTCTTAGTGCAATCAATCAAAATACACTGCTGAAGATGCAAATCAGATAGAACTTACATAAGTGAGAGCTTACCGATACATGACGTGCTGACCATTTTGGATTAAGGTGGTGAACACAATTTTAACTTTGTAGCATACAAACAAGAATTGTATTACCACTGTACTCTAGTCCAGTTACTAGGAAAAAGACCAACTTGACCTTTTCTGAGTAAACTGTACAAAATCCAGTTGGATACAGCTACAAATTAGTATTTAAAAAGGGCTTCAGTACCAGTGTGAAAGTTGGCTGAAAATCCCTGTTAGGTAAAGTCACTTTAAGTGCTGCTCAGAAAATTGTTTCCTTTGACAGGATCCAAGTCAAATGAGCATCATTTGCTTGGGTTATAAAAAGGATATACACTTTACCCACCTTGAATGACCAATCAAGACAATAAATGTCTAACTGGCAAAGTGAAAGGAGGGTGCAATTACAGATCAACTTTCCCAAATATGAAGTTTCAATACACAGAATTTCATTACTTACTTAACTTGCTTATTAACAATAATGCCCACAGCATGCTGAGTAACATTATATACCCTTCCAGTCTTGCCATGGTAACATTTGTGGGGCATGCCTTTTTGAACAGTACCCATACCCTGTTAAGAGATTTTAAAAAAAAAAAAGAAAAAAGAAAAAAGTGTAAGCTTTAACTTGAAAAAAACCCCACAAAACCAAACAAATAACATCAAGGACTTTTCTTTTAGAAGTTGCTTAAAGTACACATTTCAAGTTACTCGAGATTGATTTAAAAATACTCCTATTTTACTCGTACATCAGCATTTGTAACCATGCATTCTGTATCTGAAGACTACCAAATTTTGCTATGACAATTCTGGTTGCTTTCAGTGTCGGTGAAATGACTGATCACTTTGCTTTCAGCAAGCAATCACAAGAGACAATCATCATCAAGCTCCAGTGTGCCAAGAAGTGTTAATTCTAAACAGTGCAGTTCTCCAAGGGTCAAACAAACAAGCAAATTACACACCATCTTCTCTGTGACTGCTATGAAAACTCCACATTTCAAATGAAAGGACAAGTTCTAGAAAATACCAAGCTATGGGAAATGCTGCTTTGCTTTTTTCCCCTGTATAAATATATATGCATCCTTACATTTATTATTGGTTTCTAGTTTTAACGTAGCTTTACAATCACTGTACATACTTATTTTAAGTATGGTCCTATAATGATGCAGAGACACAGACATAACTGTCAGCTACACCACCATAAACTGTGGCTCTTTGAACAGCAGGGGCAAATCAAGCAAAACAGAACACCTACTGAAATGACAGCTGGGGTTCCTATGAAAGTGGTGCCAGTAGGCACCATAGAGCAACCCCAGCATTAGATATGGCATCTTTCACTCACTTTTTTCAGCTGAATACACAGTAACAAAGCACAGCCAAATATATTATTTTGCAATGTAGACATAAAACCCCACATAAACCAGCATGTGACACTGAAATGCTACTATTGGTTCAGTAGCACTATCATTCCAGTATTGCTTCAGAAGTGAGCAGCGGGTACTTGTGCTGACACTCATGACTCAAGTAACGAGACTACCTCAAGAAACTGGGGACTGAAAAGGATTACGCTGCCTTAGCTTTGCATTAAGGAGCATTGTAGAAAGTACCTTGATATCAACTATATCGCCCTTCTTGTAGATGCGCATGTAGGTACCCAGAGGGACAACTCCTGTTGAAGAGATACAACATCAGATGCTTGCACAGTTCAGTTTAACACACACTCAAACTGGGGTGGGGGACATGGATAATGCATTTGATAAAGTTTCCTTAAATATTTCAAATTTAAATTCGATTTTAAAACCATAAACCCGGGAAATCAAACCATCTTTTTTAAAAAACCACAGTAATTAACTCTTCACACACTCCCAACTTAAAAAAATACAGCTAAGTCAGGAAAAATTACAGCTTTAATCTTGTTCCTAATGCAAAAGTTGAGAAGTTACTACTCCATTGTGAACACAGCTGTTACCACTGCTCATTGCTAAGAGGCAAAAAACTATGCATTTTAAGTCTTAACTGTTGAAACATTTTCATCTTCAAATTAATTTTCAAGCACTGACAAAATTAGCATTGTTACTGCTGTCAAGCAATCAGATTACCAATGCATAAGCAGCAAGAGCTGAGAGTTTACTTGCATATCATTCTACAGTTTTCAGCCTAAGTTGCCAGAAATCTGACAGAAGTCATTATTTTGCAAATGCTACTTAGGGACTACTGACATCCAAAAGGTCAGTAACTTAAGGCAGTGTTCCTACTACAAGGTATACTCACCATGCTTGCGAAATGGCCTTGAGAACATGTAACGTGTTCCCCTCCTTTTTCCCTTTGTGTTTGTCATTTTGGCTGGTTACTGTAAAAATAATGCAAGTTATTCAGAATTACTGGTTCATTCACTAAACATTTTACTTATGGTGTTTTCAAACATTCCAGAAAAATCAAGTCTTAAAGCCTATTCCAAATGACACCACTTCCAAATTGCCGGATCAATTCAAGTAATGTTATTAAGTTAGACATTCACAGCAAACAGTACTTATGGGACCACAGGGTAACTCAGGTGAGAATGGATGCTAGCAAGTCACCTGCTTAAGGCAAGGTGACTATGAAATCGGATCAGGCTGCTCAGGGCTTCGTTCACCCTCCAAGGACGGAAGGAGACTACTGCACAGCCTCCCTAGGCAGCCTGTTTAGAAGCCTGGCTGTTCTTATGATGAGGAATATTTCCCTTATATCCAGTCTGAGCTTCTCATTTTGACTCAAGGCAGCTGTCTCGTGCTCCTGCCACGTGCCCCCACCAAACACCAGGACCTGTCTTCTTGGTCATGTCGGTGATCGCTGCCCCTCAAAGACTCCACTGCTTCAGGTCGAGTAAGCTCCATTCCCTTAGCCTCTCCTCACAAGGCATCCAAAAGGCAAGATCTCCATTGTCAGATTTATCAGGCACTATGACATCTAACATAAGTCTCACATGCTCCACAGGCCTAAGGGGACGCCGGCCACCAGGCACGTTAGCAAAGCTCCAGTCCCACCGCACTCGGCGGTCCCTACTCCGGGGCCTACCCCGCGGAGCGGCCGCAGCCGCCCGGCCTGTACTAGGCCGCTACCCCGTCCCCGACATCCCTCCAGTGGCCGCGGGGCTGACAGAGCCTGACGCTCCGGAGCCCCGTTCCTCTGCTCCGGCAGCCGCCGCTGGCCTCGGCGGCGCCTTTCCTTTCTCCCTCCATCCCTCTCTCAGCAGCATCCAGGCCCAGCCCAGCTCGGCCTGGCGCCCCGCAACCGCAGCCTGCAGGCTGCAGCCTCCTCGCTCCCTCATCCCCCCGTCCCAGCAAAGCCACACCGCTCCACCTGCTCCCGCGGCCCGCCCGGCCGCCTTCCCACCGCCACCCGGAGCCGCGGAAGGTACCTGAGGCCGGCGAGCAGGTCCCGGTGACTCTTACCGCGTGTGCCTACAAAATGGCGGCGTAGGGCGAAAGGAAAGAGGCGGTGCCGGGGCCGCCCTTAACAGCGGGGCTTTCGCGAGGCTGCCCGCGGCGCGCCTGAAAGTCCCGGATAGGCGCCCGTCCGCCTGCCCGCATGCTTGCTTGCCTGCCTGCCTGCCTGCCTGCCTGCTTGCGGTGCGGCGGAGCCTGATCGGGAGCCACGGAACTGCCCCGGCTGAGTTGGACCCTGTAGCTAAAGCAGGGGCAAATACAGGGTTTTTTCTTGGTGGCTGTGCCGTGAGACGGGGCCAGGAGAGGTTTGACAGCGGGGGTGGCAGGAAGACCAGGCAGGTGTCTGTCAGGGATCCTGAGGAGCGAGTTCTGTGGGGGAGCGCCTGGGCCGCCACCCATAAGGAGTTATGTTTGGTAATGTTAAGTATAAGCAGGCAAGAAGGTTTTTTACGACATTAAAGAACTTCGAAATGTAAGTTTGGGGAAACGTGAGCCTTCTGCTGCTGTGTGTCAGTGACAGCTGCCTGGCTGTAGATGCAGGTAGTCTTGGGCAGGGGGGCGTGGTGGGAGGAGCAGAGCAGCAGCAGAAGCCAAGGGGCTGCTCAGCTTCGGGGTTTCATATTAATGTAATGGTTTCTTATTATTACAAGGCCATAATCTCCAGTTTGTGTGGCAGATGTTTCTACAACGATAAAGTAAACGTTCTCACCAAAGAGCCTTTACATGGCCACAGGTTGCCAGTGGTGCCTGAGAATGAAGCGGGCTGGTGAGGGAGCAGGTGCCAGCGCTGGTGGCGTGTGACTCACGGTGTTTGTGCATCGTCAGTGTTGGAGCAGACGGGAATCATCCTGGGAAGCCGATTGCAGGCGGGAGTGAGTCAAAAGACGGCCTCCCTCCCGCCCCTCAGCTAAACACGCAGGGACAGCTCAGAACTTGTTTCGGCGAGAAGTTGCCCTGCTGCAGGAATTCTTGTTTTGAGTGAAAGAAGCGTGTATTTAATTTAGGGGAGGGATGATTACTTAAAGTGGCATATAAAAACATACTTGATCCTCTGACTAACTTCATAGTTATTCTAAGGTTGTCTTGCAAAACTTAAGCCCCTTCTATCATCGTTCTAAAGCTAGTTTAATATTTACGGATCACAGGAATGGATATGGAGGATTAAATACACTATCAGGTTGTGCCAGCAAAGCTAGCTAGCAGGGCATGTTATGACAGACAGAGGCCCTGCCCCCACACAAAATCTGTTTGAGTAAAGCGTTATGTTTAGAACGTTAATGTGTCTGTATTCCAGCTCTCCACCATGAAAAATCTAGAATTTACAGCACCTGATACCTATGCAGAGAAAATCTGCATCATTTAATATGCGTTCAGCCTTGGTACCATGAGGCTTTTCCAAGTGTGAAGATAGTTATGAGACTGAATAGCTCTTAGGGGGGAAGCATATTGGCAACAGATAGATTTAAGGGAGCATATAAAGCAAAGTGAAGACTGGAAGCCAAATCCTAAAAGGCATTATTGAGTAAAGGAAGATAGGCATTTTCAGTGAGCTGAACGCCTTGCTCTTGCCAGTGATTTACATAGAGGACAAATCTCCACATTGAGCAGGAAGAAATGGGGAAGAAGCTTCACATGTTGAAACTCATGTCCGCATATAGAGCATGTGAGTGTAATTCATAAGAGAGCATTAACTGTAAGCTTAATTGAACTCTGCTTTATTTGTGGCCAAGTAAGACATTCAGGATTTGCTACATTTTTTTCCTGGATAAATTGCATGACAGGTTTATTCAAGATTTCAGTAATGTTTTAATTCGTAAAATTTACATTGATTAGCACATTCCCAGAATCCTTCTTTAGCTCCACATTTCAAAGAAACAATCATGTTTCACAGTTTGTCTCCATTGAATCATCCACTGGGCATGCTGTTCACTTCTGATCTAGAAGTCCATTATTCCATCCCATCTACTTTGATACTTATCCTATCTATTTAATACTGTGTCCTATGAACACTTAAAAGACTGCAGAGCCTTGTATGTTGCTCACAAAAGGATTTCTTAATAACTGCTGTCTCCAGCAGACAAAGGTGCACAAGTTGTGGGGTGAGTTCTGGTCTGGAAACCAGAGCAAGCAGCTAAGCAGATGTGGGGGAGACCTGTAGCTCTACATTCCAGACTTCAGGTGCTCCCCTTACTGCCCTGCCTCACTGGCTCATCCCCTCAGAAACCCAGCCTGAACTGCTCTTCCTTGAACAAACTGCAGTTATAGGATCTAGATGCCAGTTTCTCCTAGACTGTAGAGCAAACACCACATCTGGTTCTGCTTCAGAAACGTCACATCCTCAATACTGGGGTGAATGTGAGTGGCAATGCCCAGCTTAATGTGAAGATTTAAAACCCCATGAAGGTCCCAGGTGGATGCTCCACCCATTAATGTGCTCTGGAAATCTTACTACACCATGATAGACTGTGTTTCCCTCCTACTCTCCCTGGCTTGGAGGTAGGGCAAGATAGGGAAAGCAGGTTCAACGGGAGCCAATTCAAAAGTTGCTGGTGAAAGGAGCTTGAAAGGGAGGGCTTATTAGAAGTCAGAGGAGTGGGGACTAGATAAACATCGCTTTGTTTTTCAGAGTGGAAAGTACCATGCCAAAAAAACCCCATTTCCAGTCCCCAAGCTCCCACAGTCCAGATTCTGGTATCTTTTCTGGGAGAGCCCTGTGGTGGGTTTACCCT
>VYZX01008290.1:0-14286 GCA_013401335.1 Brachypteracias leptosomus | reverse complement strand
TCAGCCAGACCCACTACAACCATACAACACAAACCATACCTGGAGGGGTGGGCTGGGTGCAGAAGAGCTCCCAGGCCTCTCTTCCCATCGGCTGCTCCAGCTGGTAGATCTTGCTCCTGATCTCACAAGTGCTGGTGATAAAAATGGTGAGACACAGCAAAGCATAATGAGTGTGATGTGGATTTGGGAGTCAAGGACTCCTGAGCTGCCTTGATGCTGTGGAACAGGCTTACCACTATGCAGACACAGAGTCCCTTCTGCATTTCAGTTCCTACATCTTTCATAAGAACTGGAAGGAACTATCCAACTGAAACTCCCAGCCTACTATCAGGGCCTCCTGTTATTGCCTGCTGCTCTTACTGTCGTAGTCTCTACACCCCCGATACTTTCCCTCTGGCATCCTTTGCCAATGACTTCTTTAAAAGGGAATCCTTTAGAGAAATGCCCTTTTCATTCTCTGCTCCCACTCTCAGCTCTCAGCGCTTCCAACATCAACTAGAAGTTATTATTTCTTCCATAAATCTGCAAGTTGCTCCTACACTACTACCATAGTCTCACAGTTTCTACAACTGCCCAATGCTCCACAGCTCTGAGCGCTGACCACACAGACTACTCCTTGTGCAGGATGTGACGCCCACCACAAAGGGACATGATATTAGGAAAGAATTGTTTTCATTTAAGTACAGTCTGTCATAAGTGGGTTAAGAGTCTAATGGGTAAACAGGGGTCCTGGCCCTAGAGGTACTTTTCAAGGTCTTTGAGAAGCCTGTTTATGAGAGCTTGAAAGAAATCTCACGGTGGCCTTACAGTAAACCAAACAATCCCTTTCCCTGTGCGCTCATTTGTGGTTTGAATAACTTACAATAAGCTTGTTTTCAGAGGCAGAAACAGGTGGCTGGGGTGGAAGTGGATAAAACTCAAAGGCCATTTATGAATGCAGCTTCAGAGGAAATATGGTAAAAAGTCTATGAATGAAAATGAAACAAAAATATGAGATAAAACTAGAAGGTGCAGCCCAAACTGGCTTGTAATAGTTTGGTCTGATAGTAAGCACATTGTTCATCTGAATATGTGCAAAAATGTACAAAAAGCCACACACAGAGACCCAGAGTACTGACTATTACAGCAGCTTCCAGATGACACACCAGTATGTAGGAACTATAAATCCAAAGTCAGAGAGTTCTGTCTGCAAAATCAAATTTTCGGATGATGCTGGCCTCACACACCTCCTCACAGAACATTTTACAGCTGCTGGGAGAGCCAGGGAAAAGACAAATAAGACAAATCTGGATTGCTTTGGTGGCCTTTGGAGGCCTCTGGGCACTGACCCAAAACAGAGAGGCTGTGCATATTCTCAGCTCTGCCTGAGGCTGTGACTGAGCAGCCAAGTGGTGACATTGCTGAGGGAAGGTGAGCACAGGCTGGACTCTGCCCAGAATCAATTCCACCAAGTGAATTTTTTTCTTCGGTACAAGTCATTTGCAATCATTCAGTACTATCAACTTAGGAATGTGAGAATGCAAACAACTGGATGTGTCCCAGCACTATGGGAGAGTTACCTCTAAGAAACTAGCCACAACGTTAATACTTTATATCTTCTGTGACCCAGGAAAGGGAGCACACCTCTTTGAGTACCAGGTATCTATATGAGGTGTGAGATAAATCAGGTTATCTTTAATAACATTAAAAATTAACCTTATTTATGAAACCTTCCCAAAGCTTTATTATGGGCTATCCCTTGCTTTCGACATCTTCCCTACCCTCCCCTGAAAGGCCTTTCCTTTACCTGGTAAGCAATGTTTATTTTCGCACTACTGTTAGTACTAAGGTGCCCTGCCTTTAGCAAAGATGTCAGAATGTATAAGCAATATGTCTTTTAATAGGCTCAGACTTCTCAGAAGTTTTGAATTTGGAGCTACATGACAGAGGTTGCCAACAAATGATCTAACAAAAAGAAGCAGTGCAGAAGATGAATAAAATGTTCATAATGCCTGAAGATTTCTACAAATTTAATGCAGTGTTTTTTGTATAAGTAGTTCATCCTTAGGAACAAACAGCAAGAAAACATGAAATAACATAAAATCCATTAAGCAGTACTTTCACACATACATGCCATTATAAGAAAAGGTTGCCCAGAAAAATAGAGGAATATTTTCTTTTCCAGAGTCACATTAATTTGGTGATAAAGAAATTTTAACATAAAGGCTGGATTTGACTTGGTTTAGAGAAGTATGCAAGGCAGCACAAACCCTCTGGTAAGTCCCAGTATAGGCTAGCGGCACCTCAGGCCTGAGTGTGCAGAATAAGAATGTGTCATATATCTGCAGACTCCCTCCCAAAGCAAGCAGATGGTTGCCACAGACAGAGAACAAATGGAAACTCAGTTCAATTGACCACAAGCAACTGTGGCAAATCACTTTAATGCTCATGCTGGTGGTATTGCACATATTTGTCCCAAGCAACAGGCAGGACTCTCATTTTGATTGGAGTGTTAGAGCCAGATGTCTCAGCTCAAATGTCCCTTGCCAAAGTCTCAGTCCATCCCTGAAAACTGATGCAAAGAGAACAGGCAATGCCTAACTGGGAGAAATGCTGAATCTGCACCGGAGGGGCTGCTGGGTGTGGACTGCATCCTGGGAACTCCACAAGCCAGATGGCACAGCACTACACAGAGCACAAAGTTTGGGACACTACAACCCTGCCCCACGTGGCAAATGGCACAAGATCTCCAGTGTTTTGGGACATTTATAACTGAAATTACTAAAAGCTTGCGGTTAGTATTTTGCATGTTTTGAAATAAAGTGTTCAGCAGAGCTGAAATTTATTCATTTTGAAAACTAAGCCATCTGTAGCATTAGCTGTTTAGTTATAGCAGAAAGAATCATGAATGAACAATGTGAAACGCTTTCTATTTTCCATTGTAGGATTCAGAGTTTGAGCTTTTTTATTCCTTGTTAAAAAAATAAGAAATATACAAGCACTCATGTTGTGCTATTCCTTCAGCTTTGTTTTCTTTTCACAAAGTAAAAAACCCAGAAAACCAAAGAACAAACCTTTCCCCCAAAAAATCCTCCCTAAACCCTAACTACGTAGTGATAAAATTCAGTCTCTCTTTACAAAGCGGTGATGATAAAAATCACCATATATATATGAGTATTGAATAAAATTAATCAAAGAAAGATGTTTTGTTTCTCAGTGTATTATTGCATTTAATGTAATTTTTCCCCACAGAGTTGTAAATCTTTTGTTCTTTTGTGCTTTCACTCATTCTAACCATTTCTGATGCCAGGGTAAAACCCAACTTGAAACAATGTGGACTTGATGAGTTTACTCTGCTTGAAATAAGGAAGGCTTTGTCCCATATGCCCTAGATGACTTAAAACACAATGGCCCTATCTTCCATTGCCATAAGACCTTCAGTCAACATTCCCCATGGTTTATGACAACTGAACCAACAATTAGGCCTGAGGCATTCAAACATGACATTTGAAATAGAGGGTGTATTGACATGTATGAACCCTGCAGTTTGCTGCAGTTGTCTCCTGCAATATAAAGGTACAAAGATAAATTTATAAGTTGCTGATACAACTGGTGATTGCTTCCCATGGCTGCATTTTCACTATTGTAGTTTTGCAAAAGAGAGTGAAATTTGGAAGTTGCTCTATACAATGTGAATTTTCCTGCATTTTTGAGAGGGAAATTTTACTAAACATTTTTTTAAATGTCTCCCTTCTCCCAGATATGATTCCATTGTGCTAGCTAAAGCACTCTTCCACAGTGTCCCAGGGCATGTCTCAGCCCTAAAGCTTTTTGCTGTTGCATGCTGATAAAGAACTAATGCTGCCTAACAGGTTTATCCTGAAGAGAAACTGTCTGATACTTCAGATTCCCACAGCTTGCAATACTCACTCCACGGAAATCCAGAAGCCCCAGGTGCTTGTATGACTAGTCAGGAATGTTCAAAGTGGACCCCAAGATGCTCTGCATACGTGCCACCTCTCCATGCATGTGCCTACCAGAAGGAGGAAGACTGAATTCAGACACAACCAGCTAATTAAAAGGGAAGTCACAAAGCAGGATGAAACACTGTTTCTGTACATAGGGATCTCTGGATGTACTTGAAGGTCAATTAACAGACCCTAGGGGAAGGAGGTGGTGATGCTGTTGCCAACTTCTCCATGATATCTGTTTTATGTTCATTTCTGCCATGTAGTGATGAGGATTGCCAACAAATGAAACAGCTCTCCTACTGGGAAGGCCACACCTGGATGAATGGTTGTGTGTAGATTATCAACAATATCCTTTGGGTGGTTACCTTCAGAAACAATAGCGCCAAAAAAAACATATTGCAAGATTCCAAGAACAGACAGACCACTAATAGTCAGTATTAACATAAAAAGGGGAAAAAACCAACAGTGTACAGTTTTTATCAGCTGACAGATTGACAAGAGATGATGATTGCCCAACATTGTAGGGGGAACTGAGGCAAGTAAAAAAACCCCAATAAAAGTCATTTCAGTGAAGATAGCAAATTAGTGATAGAGTAAGACTAAATTCCCCATTTCTTATGCTCAAACTGCTAGGTCACAGTGGTGTAATGTGACGTGTTATGTAGCATTCTTCAAAGGCTCAACTTCAGATCTTCATAGCAGAGTGGCTGAAACTCCTTGATTTTTTATAATGGTGAAAAATACTTCTCCTATATTTGTGTATTGCTCAAACAGGCAAAATTTCTGTATTTTTCATACAGCTTAAACATTCAGATACCAATTGTGTATTAATAGTTTTGAGCAAGTTAGTGCAGAATTTAATTTACTCTCACCCATCTGATTCAAGGGCAGTGCAAAATATGCTTGTCACACCATTTTCACATATTACAGTAATGAACTCAGTATGACTTCCTGGAGTAGAACCAAGTGGTTGAAAACAGCTAGCATTCAGGATTCCTACCACAGCAGATAGTAAAAACCAAACCAAAACAAAAAACAACTCCCTAGAAACACTGGAAAAAAATATAACAGAAAGAAAAACAGACTGAATGTATGACAAGTATTTCTTAACTCTTCATTAGCTTTTCTTGAACAGATCCTCAAAGCAAAGCAACACCTGAGACATGGGGAGATGAGTTACAGAAACATTTGACAGATAAAATACTTCAGCAACCAGATATCCTGCAATGACTTGAATTTTGTTGTGGTTTGCCATGGGGTGTTCCCAGAGATACTGAGCAAACTGTCTGACTGCTACACAAATCAGCTTCACAAGCTCTTGCTCTTGTGCTCCAGTTTATTCTT
This sequence comes from Brachypteracias leptosomus, assembly GCA_013401335.1. NCBI lineage: Eukaryota > Metazoa > Chordata > Aves > Coraciiformes > Brachypteraciidae > Brachypteracias > Brachypteracias leptosomus. The sequence continues at coordinate 8,992 of VYZX01008290.1, read as the reverse complement.
CCACTTGCTAAAGCTATTTCTCACTCAAACGATGTATCATTTTAATCAGTGTAAAGAGAGTAACTGAGAATGTAATGCATTGCTTAAACACACCTCATGCAGCAAAGCACACAGGCATATATTTTAAGAAGGTGAATCATTCCAGTAAATTAAGCAATGCTGAAACTGAGTGACTGTAGTCAAGCTCATGCTTTTGTACTTGAATGGACCAAGTTGCCACTTATCTATATTTCCCTTCTTGCTCTCCTGTGAGGTTTCTGCTTAAATCACCTGCACTGTTTGCACACCAATCTGGTGTATGCGAAACATGCAGTTGCTGCACTGCTGTCACCAACAGCACCCTAGCTTTTCAGAGTTCTGAAAAAAGTTTTGTTTTTTAAAATCATTGATTCCCCAGGAGGTGAGAAAAAAAAGGCAAAACAAGCCATTTCTAATGCTCAAGAATCTCTTTGGTTTCTTAGGCTGGCAAACAACTTCTGCTAATCTTTTTTCAGCATGTGTTGTTTTGCTGGATGGTTCCCAAGTGTGAGTGGAAATAGCACTAACAGTAATTGAGGTTTATTGCAATAGGATTACCAGATTTCCTATGACAGTTCTTTGAGGTGAATCTCTCCATTGTACTCCAGTGGAAGAGATCTGAGACTTGCTCTAGAGAGGGAAGTTTCTACTGAAGCTTCTATTCAACAGCATCCAGAGTTTTTTCCTACTGTGTTGCACAAGCTACTGCCTTTGCCTTCTCACCTACTCGGCCCTCATGTGTCTCTTTTCCGTTATTCTGGCACTGGCAAGGGAGCTGCTTATTATTCCAGGCTGCTGTGCCAAGATGCCCCACCCTTCCCCCTCCCCTCCCACAAGGCTGTGGGCATAAACTTAGAGTTTTCTGCCTGCAAAACCTGGAAAGCCATATATTACACTCTCCTTTCTTTTCCTGTTACATATCTCAACCCACGAAGTCAATGAATTTTTCCACACGTGGAAATATACTTTCATTCTCCCTGAATAGAGTTTATAAAGGAAAAATATGTCAGAGTGAATTGATATTGTATTAAAAAGAGAAGGGATGAAGAAGTGTTTGCAGAAGAGAGAGCATAATATCCCTGCACCCCTTATACTCACTCCCATTTCAGCTTTTTCATGGCTTGTATGAAACAATCACTGGGCATCCTTAATGCCCATTGTACCAAATAAATCTCCCTTCATATGGCTCTTCCTTTGTCCTTGGCATGTCAACCCGTGGGGTGCAGCATTAGCTATGGCTAGATCTTACTACAAGTAGCCATCCTGGCCAGCAGGCAGCTGCCAGACAAATGGATATGGCTTTTCCCCCTACTTTTCTCCTTAAAACTAGTGCTGCCGCTATTAGCTACCATTCTTTGCTTAGCTGTCAAAGATATGAAATGTGTAGGAGCATCATTTCCTTAAGACCTCTTCTGTCTGTCAAATTCAGTGAAAGCTGACTAAAGAAGGAATGTTGTTGTAAATAGTGGAGATGATGAGAGGCAAAGCAGTCAGATGGGTGTTCTTTCATTCAGATGAAGCACACACGCTCTTACCTAAACTTCTTCAAACTCATTTGACCTCCCAGGGGTTATTTTTGGCCTTGCTTCATAGCATCCTTTTCTGTAATTTGAAGTCACAGTCCCTGCTGTCTGAGTATCAAAGGTGGCATTTTACGTATAGGAGTAATTTAACCCTTTGACATTTGGAAGGAAAAAATTACATGCAATAGGTTAATATGAAGGAAATAACTGATGGACAAGTTGTGGAAGTGCTTTGACTCAACTAATACCCTTTAAAGTGTAATTTTATCTAATAGCCAGCTGCATTTTGGCATTTTAAATCTAAAATTGAATGTTGGAAGGAGGAGGAGGTCAACTGTACTTTAATCTCCTAGCAAAAGCAATCACCACAGAATAATAATATGAATTTTGGTGAAGTACAACAGAAAGACTGATCCCTGTTTTGTATTTAGCTTTACTGACCTTTAGCTTACAACTACACATTCTGACTCTGCTTGCTATAGCTATTTATTCAGATTATTTTTTTAAGACTACTGTTTTTCAAACAGTCTCTGGATGATTGCCTGAAGAGGTTACTCTATTATTTATAATGCTGATGCAGAAAAGCAATGTATTCTGAGGAAGACATACCATTAATTAACATGTCTTCTTCCTTATCACTGTATTTTTCACATTTTAATTCAATTGTCAAGGATGTTCTCAATCATTAATAACTTAGGCAAGTGAGTTTTGTCACACTCCAAAAGACAGCATTTGTTGACTGGAATTGTAAAAAGGACTTGTATGTTATCTCTGCTTGAGTAAGAAACCTTACTTGAATGTGATGTAGCATGCCTTAATGGCTATTTTAGGTTTTATTTTGAAATACAGCAGTCACTTAGACATTATTAGTGTATGTTCTGCAATTGTATAGGTCGGTAAAGTAAGTCTACGATAAGTTCATTGCCTCTGTGTTAACTTATTTTTTACTGTAGGGAATTGTGTTATTGATATTCTCCCTCTCCCTATATCACAAATCACTTATTTCATTCAAATTTGCAAATGGATTGCTCAGACTTATCAGTCCCAAACCATCAATTTTAATCATTGATGCTGAGATAAACTCATTGCCCTCTTAGGCTGAGCCAATTTGCTAGCTTGCACTTGATAGATGGCTCCCTAAAATGTTTATAAAGTTGAAAATGTAACATTTTAATTCTCTATATTATAAACTAACAAAATATAAAATGGACCTTCTAACTTTTTAACTAATTTACATTGAGTTCACTGTGAGTATCCTGGAAAACACTCGGACTCAGGTGGACAGTGTCTTTCTCACACTCTGTAAATACTGCACAATAATCTCAAGACAAATAAAATGTTAATCAGGGCACTATGATAAACAGGTACAGAGAACTTTTTCTTTCCAGCCTTCTCTCTGTCTCTCAATATATACCTTATATTCATTAGCTTATATTCCACACCTTATATTGAAAAAAAAAGAAGTAAAATTAACTTTAAAAGAAAATTTACTTTAAATGGTTCAAAAATAGGCCAGACTGGCTGAAATTCAACTAATTAAAGAATATTTAATCCACATAAAAAACCCCTGGGGTCTATTGTCTCCTTTGTATATTGGTGAAGCTCTCAGCAGCATAACTCAGACACAAATGATGAACTCTACACCTTTTCCATCTTATGTTTTAATGACAATGGCGCTTGCTAGAATGTTCAAATCCGAACAGATTACCAGGTTAGAGGTCAGAAACAATTTCTTTTTCTGAGTGCATGGGTCAAATTTTCCCCTTTCCCTTTCCCTTTCCTTTCTTCCCCTCCTTTCCCCTCTCTTCCCCTTCCCTTTCCTCTTTTCTTGTCTATTCCCCTTTTCCTCCCCCACCTCCTCCCCCTTCCCTTTTCCCTTTCCTCCCATTCCTCCTTAAATTATTTCTCATATTTTCATTTAAGTATGTTGTCTTGTCCCCAACAGACAATTTTGCACATTTAGATGGGGAATGTGAACACCCTCACACTTTTGTCTTTCCTGTTTTTCTTCTCCTTTTTCTTCAAGTAGCCATTGTATATGTGTATCAAAGGAAGAATACTTTAGAGCACTCCTCCAAAGCACAAATCTCAGCCTCAGAAAAACATGAACAGTTACAGCCTTTGAAATGACAGACTCTGAAAGGTGAAAGGTTTGTGGCATCATGACTTGATGAGGTAAATGGCAGTATTGGTAGCATGACCCTTGAAAAATGAATTACACTCTGTCTCCTGCAATCACTGCTGCTTTTCCGCCCCTACTTCCTTTCCAGAGTAAGTGGTATATTAACATCTTCTCCTGTATGTGAGGTATTGCAGTCCAGAATACAGCTGGAGAATTGCAGAGGAGTTGCTCACTGCATATGTTCCCATGGAAGATCAGTAGGGGAACCTGTGAAGTGCAGAAGGTATGACAAAAAGCCTTTGTGAATGTCCCTGTGGAAGACGATGACAGGAAACCCTATTCTAATACAAGTTCAGCACCCTCAGCACAAAATACAGCCTTCTCCTTTACCCTGAGGTCAAAAGGTCAATGTCCTTTCCAGTTACCATTCTGTATAGGGTTTGCATGGCAAGATTTTGGTAGCAGGGGGGCTACAGCAATGGCTTCTGTGAAAGGCTGCTAGAAGCTTTCTCTATGTCCTATAGAGCCAATGCCAACTGGCTCCAAGTTGGACCAGCTGTTGGTCAAGGTCGAGCCCATTAGTGATAGTGGTAGTGTCTCTGTGATAACATATTTAAGAAGGGAGAAAAAAATCTGTGCAGAAACATCAGTTGCAGCCAGAGAGAGGAAAGAGGATATGTGAGAGAAACAACTCTGTAAACACCAAGGTCAGTGGAGGAGAGGAAGTGCTCCAGTCACTACAGAAGAGATTCCCTTGCAGCCGGTGGTGAAAACCACAGTAAGGCAGACTGTCCACCTGCAACCCATGGAATACCATGCTGGAGCAAATGTCCACTGCAGCCCATGGAGGACCCCATGCCAGAGTATGTGGATGCACCTGAAGGAGGCTGTGACCCCATGGAGAGAGGATCCCATGCTGGAGCAGGTTTCTTGGCAGTACTTGTGACTTTGTGGGAGAACCACACTGGAGTAGTGTATTCCTGAAGGACTGCACCCCATGGAAGGTACACACACTAGGGCAGTTTGTGAAAAACAGACCATGGGAAGGACTCGAGTTGAAGTAGTTTGTGGAGGACTGTGTCCCATGAGAGGGACGTCATGCTGGAGCAGGGAAAGAGTATGAAGTCTTTAGCCTGAGCAGCAGAAACATGTGATGAATTGACCACAACCCTCAGTTTCTGTTCCCTTGCACTGCTCAGGGTGAGGAGCTAGAGAAATTGGGAGTAAAGTTGGGCCCAGGAAGAAAGGAAAGGTGTGGGAAAGGTGTTTAAGCTTTTATTTCTTATTATCCTGCTTGGATTTGTTTGCTAACAAATTAAACTAATTTCTCCAAGTCAAGTTTGTTTTGCCAGTGACAGTAATTAGCAAATGATCTCTCCCTGTCCTTATCTTGACCCACGAGCCTTTTGTTATATTTTTCTCTCCCTTCTCCAGCTGAGGAGTGGAGTGACAGAGCAGCTTTGGTGGGCACCTGGTGTCCAGACAGGGTCAATTCACCATGAGTACTATTTCTACTGTGCATGAAACGCACCTGACTCCTCAGTACCATCAAATATATTTTTGGAATATCTAACTTCTATTTAAAAATTTTACTTGATCCTTCATTCTGACTAAAATTTGCAGCATGACATTTATACCAGAGATTTAATTAGCTCTATTTTATTTTTGGGACTTATTACATGAATCTTTTTATGCATTACAGTGCTATGGGGCTACTGCAGTTTCTTCCCAGCATGTGATAAAATATGCATCACTAAAGTCTGTAAATTACTTTTTCCACCTCCCTAACAAAACTGTGGCTTCTCTTTTGATGCTAATACTCAGAAAGGAAACTGTTGACTTCTGCCAATGTCAGAAGGAAAAGTTGATGCAGGCAGCGCACTCTGTCCTGCTTGCTTCCCCTTACTGCTGTTTCAAAAGCTCTGTTTGCGGTAAGTTACATATAAAAACAATGTATATGTGTCTTCGTTTCTAAATTATTGCTGACATTTAAGGATTAATTTAAATAGTGGTGGGTTTACCTTGGCTGGGTGCCCGGTGCCCACCCCTAGTCCCTCTATCACTCCCCCTGCCCCCACCAAAACCTCCGTCAGCAAGGCAAGCGGGGAGAGAGTAAGATGGAAAAGGAAAACCCATGGGTTATGATAAGAAGCAGTTTAATAAACAGCAGAGAAAGCAAGGTCGCGCGCGTGCGAAGCAAAAGCAGCAAAGCCGTTACTCTCTATTTCCCATCCGCAGGCGGTGTCGGGCCTGTCCCGGGAAGCAGGGCTCCAGAACATGGAGAGGTTGCTCGGAGGACAAATGTCTTCCCCCCAAATACCCCCGTCCTCCTCCCTTTATAGTTGAGCTGACGTCATATGGTATGGAATATCCTATTGGTCAGCTTGGGTCGGCTGTCCGGGTTGTATCCCCTCCCAGATCTTGTCCCCCTCCGTACCTTTGGTGCTGTGTGAGCACTGATAGTCATAACAAGGGTGTGTGTTATCAACACCCTCTGGCTTCCAGTACTGCAGCATGAGGGCTGTATGGGGAAAATCAGCTCAGACAGACCCACTACAAGCAGGAAGGGCTATTTTTTCCTTCTCTGGTCCTTGGATATAATCTTTCCCTGTTTTTTTACTGAGTGAAACAAAGTGGTTGAGTCAATCCCAAAAACTCCAAAAATTTCCCAAATAAATTTAAGTTCATGGTCCATTTACAGTGATCATATTTGCATATGCATCCTGCCCAGATATCTCCATCAAAAGAAGAAAGCAAAAGTTTGATATTTCTCTGTGAGGTCAAGGTTTCTGCACTATTTTCCACACAAAGTGAAACAAAAGCACATGGGTCCTACAGTGACACCACATGTTGCCATCTCACTTGGATAAGCTCATTTGGGATCCTTGCCTTGACCCCCTAGTACAAAGCCACAGCTTCTTGAGATCTGAAGCAATTCTTTCTTGCTGACCACTGTAAGGTTTCAACAGGATAAAAGGAAAATCACTCTGCCTTGTAGTAGTTTTTGACAATATAATTCTATACAGTTTCTGCTCCCCACCCCAGCCCCCCTGACATCCTATTTTCTTCAGTTCACAGGCTGAACTGCTGGCCTGCAATCTCTGAATTTGTAGTCACCAACCTTGTGGTTTATTACATGTCAGTCAATCCTTGTACTCTGTGCAGAATCATTATTTTCTTCATAGATTTTCCTATAATTCTCCTCACTACATTATCTGATAGCTTTGTAAGCACTGCCTTTATCCTTATAATCTCTACCCAACAAAGTGTTGTTATTTTCCTCATTTTAGATGGGCAGAGATAGGTCATGGTGAAATCAAAGTGTTCAGAGGACTGCATTAATTGTAGGTGTCCATTTTAAATGAGGGAGGAGATGACTTTCTCAAAAAAGATTAGCTTTTCTAAAGTATTTTACAAGGTGCACAACACACAACTCATTGATTTTCCTAGCAGCAGAGAGTGCTCAGCATTTCCTTAATTCCAAGAATATCTTCCAGTACTCACCATGTCTTCAGGTTACCCCATACTTGATGGCAAGTGACCACTATGGCATCTGTGGCTGAATTTGTCTAAAAAGGTCTTTGGAGAAGGTGAGGTTTAGTGATTTCATGGAAAATATAGATGATCTAGTTCTCTCTCTCTCTTTGGTTCTTCCTCCACTGAAATATGTCCTCTAGGAGATAAATGACAGGTCTGTCCCTGCTGGTCATATCCATTCAGAAAGTGTTAAAGGAAATTTCATTGTAGAATTTCTATAAATGTCCCTGAAAAATTCCTAATCTATTACCACATGAGGAAGCAAAAAACAGCAGCAAAATTCCATAATTAAAAGAGATTTCTACTAGTCAGTACTGCAGGGTCATACATGAATAAGAAATCATCCACTTCCAGAAACTTCTGCAGGGATTTTCCTTCCCCTAGTAAAGTAACAACAAGACTCATTAAAGCCTCCACTTGACGTTTACTCCCTCTGCAGTATAACAGATATTGTTATATTGTCTTTGAATGGGCAATAGGTTCCTGGGGCTAACATACCCCTAGTGGAGCATAAAATACAAATAGGGAAAAGTATTTAGACCCACTTCTTAGGGTTTCCCATGTGGGCATTTTAAAGAGTAAAATCACTGGGTCGTCTTTTCTACAGCAAAGCAAGAGCTATGCAGAAAATATTATTGTTGTCTGTGTTTCCTAAGTGCTGCTGCCTGCCTTCTCCACAATGAGACAGGAGTTTTGCTTAAACTGTGAAATGCTCAAATGCTCCACTCTTGTCACATAGGAAGAATATGTAAGAGCTCTTCCTAAAAAAACCCCTAAACAAGCAAATCTAGAATCCCCCTGAAGTTTCACCATGTATATGAAGCACTGAGGTACTTTTAAAAACCAGGACTAACATCCTAAGAGTTCACACTAAATTAACATTTGGATTTGCTTTTGCTTATAGTGCTATTTGTCTAGTGGCTGTAGCAATATGTTTAATGATTACAAGGCAGCCCCAAGAAGTTCTCATGATGAATTGTAAAAGATGAATGGAAAATCTGAGAAAGATGGACACTAAAACCAGACAACTAACTTCCAGAAAGAGAAAAATATTTGCATAAATTTGTAGCTCTAAAGAAAGTCTCTGAAACCTGAATTTGCATAATCTAAATGATGAGAAAAGTCAAGGAAACTAAAGAGTACTTAGACATGTTGGTGCCAGGGCTAGCTCTTAATTTGCACAAATCACTTTGTGAGAAGAAATCCCATGTGCCCTGATCCTGGAGCCAGATAAAGCACTAAGACAGATTTCCCAGAAGAAAGGGACAAAAGGCTGTAGTCTACTGGGAAATAACAGGAAAAGAAAAAAAGACTTTGGAGGTCTGCGTAACAGTATCTAGTGGAGTCATTGGACACTGTTCCGTACTAAGGAGTGGAAATACAAACTTTGGTAGTCTTGGTTCTTACTGCATATTTAGGGATCAATAGGTGAAGATGAATCTGTTATAGCCATCCCTCTCATAATTTTATTACAATTGAAATTTCCAGGAACTGCTGAATCTTCAAGCTGACACCAAAACTTGGACACAGAGGTGGAGTTGCACATCTGCCAGAAGCAGGAAGGCAGACAAGATCTGCAACCATGACAATGTGGGCTTAGATACTCTGACATTCTTCCAGTGGCTTTCTGTCCACTGTCTTCTGCTGTATGCAAAAAACTGAACTGTGATTTCCCTAAGAGTTCTCTGAAAGTGATAGCTGTGTGCAAGAAGGAAGAAATGGAGGGAGGAAGGAAGGGTTTCTTGAAGGAGAAACAGGTAATGTTTCAGAACTGCTGTGGTGGGTTTACCCT
>VYZX01008289.1:106844-162993 GCA_013401335.1 Brachypteracias leptosomus | reverse complement strand
GAGGGGGTGGGAAGGGCTGGGGAGCCTGCTGTGGAAACCTGAGGTGGAGCGAAGGCTGCGGTTGTCAGTCAGTTTATTATTTATGAGCCTGGAAGCCTTTTATGATGGGGATGGAGCCTGATCCCTCGGCTAGAAAGCAGCGAGTACCTAATGCTGTCTAACCCTTTCCATTTCACTCAAGAGCAGGCTGAGTTTGCCGACACTTTCTGTTTTCCTGAGCAATAATTGCTTAATGGTGACGATTAAGCTTGGCAAGCACTCTGCAAGCTGTCACTCCTCGAGAGCTCCCAATTTCTCCTCTCTTTGGCTGCTTGCGAGATTTTCTGAGGCTTTTTTATTTATTTATTTATTTATTTCTCTCCCCTCTTATTTCTTCCAGCAGCTCGAAGCCAGAGAAATAATTTTGTTTCTGGTTTGGAAGTGGTGATCTAGTTCTGTATCTGAAACTGTGACCTGCAAAGAGATCTCTGTGCATCGTTGAGATCTCTCTGCATCGTTGAGATCTATAGAGAGGACCAAGCTGGCAGCTGGTGTAAATCAGCAATATTTTAAGTATTTTTAGCTCCAGGGGGGTTTAAACCCATCAGGCTGGATCAGGGCTTAGAAATCACCCGTAGTTTGCTTTTCGGGTGGTGGCAGCAGGGCTGTTAAACACCCAGCAAGGTGTTTAGCTCATCCCTACATCGCTTAAACAATTACCTTGTAGTAACATTTGGAGGGTTTTTTGTGTGTTATAAGGTGTATTAATTATGAGCAGGTTTTGGAATTGGATTCCCAGCCTTTAATGGGCTGTTCCCTCCAGCAGCAGATGGGAGCTGGCTCTGTTTATGGCCATCCTGCTGCTGAACGGGTTCTAGTGCAGCGAGGGGGGAAAATGGTCCATGTCCCCCTGCAACCTGAGCAGGGGAATCAGGAAACACTAAAAACCCCCATAAACCCCAAGGGCTCCATCACCGTGACTAATGGGAATACATGATTGCCTCGTAAAAAGCCCTTTGAATGGGTCCTGGCTTTTAGTGACACTTGTTAACACGGGAGGGGTGGCTCAGGGACAGCTGTGGTGGCTACAGGGACAGCTGTGGTGGCTGTGGGGACATCTGTGGTGGCTACAATGACAACCATGGTGGCTATAAGGACAGCTGTGGTGGCTACAGGGCCAGTCTTGCTGCTGGGGGTGGAGCTGGTCACCCAGCCCCACCTCACTTCAGCTCCCCCCATCCCGCAGAGTGGATGGAAGCTTAGTAGGACTTGTATTTATAGCCTATAAATTGACTTTTTAATTATTTTTCTTTTTATGGTAGGCTTTGTTTTCAGATTTGTGCTGTTAAAAAGTTTTATCAAGTCTGTGTCCTGGTTTTCTGCATTATTACAAAGAGCTGATCCCTGCCCTGGGGTCCTGCAGATCCCACCAGGCTCTCCTCCTCCTCCTCCTCCTCCTCTTCTCCTGCGTCTTCACGAGTGTTTAAGTTGAACAAAAATAACCAACAGCATCGTGGAGAAAGAAGAGGTTTTACTTAAAAAAACCCCACAACTCGTTTTATTCATAGTAGCTAATTCCATTAATTATGTTATGATGCAATTAAGCATTTCATTTCCTCGCTATTAAAGCTTAAATTATTTATTAATAATTACAGATCATTAGCTGATAATGTTCACTCGGCAGCTCGGGAGCTGAATAATTCATCTCCTTTGACTGAGTGTTCCCCCCCAGCCTTGACATTTGTCTATAATCATTTTCTCTAAGCTTGGACATTTGTTTCCCAGCTGAGGGAAGAACCACGACCTCCAGCAAACCCCAGAACTTCTAAAGGGGGGGACACAGCCAGGTCTTGACCCCCCACCAACCTCACAAAGCCCCACATGGACCTAATGAGGATATTTCTCCATAAAAGCTCCATAATTTTCTTTTTCTCTATGTGATGACCTTGCAAAAGGCAGCATCAGTGTGGGGGGGGGACCAAGGGGCTGCTCCTGGTGCAGGGAGGAGCATCTTGAGGCCAACAATGTGTGATAATTGCTAAAGAGCTCAATATCTAACCAGAAATCACCTTGTCTTGCAGCAACAGGGTAGTTTGATTAGGACTATTGTGGATTTGGATTTCTAGCGTTGGTCTGTGGGGTTTGTTCATCTCTGTGAGGTTGGGAGGATCTATTCTGGGGAAGGGGTGGGTGAGGAGGGAAGGCAAGAGCTGAGCTGTGTCTTCATAGCATCAGCTAAGTGAGCAGATAAGGGCTTTGTGCTGGCGAGGGCATCAGACACGGACACTGAGCACCTGGGCTCTGCTTCTGGCCTGGCCATCGAATTCCTGCAGGACTTTGACCCATTTACTGAGGGAGAAATGAAGCAGATAAAGCAAATGAGAGCTAATATTTTTCCGAGGGCGTGTGAGCTGCTCGGGAGCTCACCAAGGACCAAGGAGATGCTTTCCTGAAGCAAAGGGTGGCTCCCAAAGTTCATCTCTCCTCCAACAGCCAGTAGGGGGTTTTGGATAGGTCTTGGAGGCTCTTTACTGGGATTGATGTGGAACATGGGTAGAGGTAGATAGGAGCAAATGCCTTCCCCGCTCTGGAGGGAGGTGTCCCAGCAGGCAAAGCTCCAATGATTTGCCTAAAGTCGTCTGAGATGCACCCAGCATCTCCTCTTGATCATCCAGCATCCCCTCCTGGTCACCCAGCATCCCCTCCTGGTCACCCAGCATCTCCTCTTGATCATCCAGCATCCCCTCCTGGTCACCCAGCATCCCCTCCTGGTCACCCAGCATCTCCTCCTGGTCACCCAGCATCCCCTCCTGGTCACCCAGCATCTCCTGCCCTGCTACTGGGTGGGAGCAGCCTCGGGCAGAGCTGGGTGGTGCTTGATGATCTGGGTGCTCCTCAGGGAGCTGCTCCCACTGCTCGTGCCAAGAAAAGCAGCAGGTGAGAAGAGGCAGCTTCAGATGCCATAAGAGGAGGGTGGAGGGGAGAGGAGATGGATTGAGTCCCCTTCTCCTCCATGCCTCGGGGGAAAAAATAAAAGGCACTTCAGTGTAACTCAATTAATTAGTTAATGCTTGTTTGGCACTTTTGAGATGTAGAGAGTGAGGCAGGATCCTGGCTCTCCAGCTTCCCAGCAGATGCTGGTGGACCTGGGCTGGTCTCCTTGTATCTGGGTGGGCTGCAGGAGCTGAGATGATGGCTACAGGGGCTCATGCAGCCTCTGCTGTCTCCTGGTGCTTGCCCAGGGTGGTTGTTCCTTGAGGAACGCGGCGTTTGGGGGGTGATTTGGAAATATTCAGAGCATGAATTCCCCTGGGAAGTGTGTATGTGGTGGGGAACACAGGGATCCTTCTGAGGGATGGGTGGGGTGAGAAGTGTCCCCACTAAGAGCAACTCCCAGCACATGAAGGAAAGGTGGCAGCAAAGAAGAGGTGTTTTTGCAGTTAATTAATGAAGCCCTGATAGCTGAGCTCAATTCCATGTGCTTACATAAAACATATATATATATATGTAGCTGTTTGTCTCAAACACCTATAAATTGCCCCGTTTCCTGGCTGCCTGGTGGGTTGTTAGCAGCCCCGTGTGGGGAAGGGCTCTGCTTTTCCAGGCAGAAACTACAAATTTTGCCATTTTCATCTCCTGCCTCAAACGAGGTTGTAAACCTGAACCCTCCGAAGTTTTCAGGAGGTAGGAACCCAAACCAGCAGCTGCTTTGCTCGACCAAGCAGCTCTTTGCAAAGATCTGGGAACATTTCTTGTTTCCTCTCTGGCTTTTAATACTTCTTACTATCAATTAACATTTCAAACTGAAAGTCATTCTGGGCTGGAGAAGCCGGAGGTCTCAATTTGAAAGCATCAGAGTTTGACTTTGTGATTATTTCAGCTCTTTCCTTTTGTAACTGGGGGAGAATTCATTGAAACTGATCCTTTTCTGCGCTGATTTCTGCTCCTGATAAACCAGGATTTTTTAATTAGAGGAAAAATTAGCAGTGGAGAGGCTCCATTTGCTGGTGGATTTAGAGAGGAGCTGATGCAGTGGTGGGGACAATGTGTGTGGAGACAGAATCCACCCCCAGTCATGGCTGAAACTGTGTCCAGATGTAATTAAGATCCTGGCTGCCCTAGAAATGCCTCGAATCACAATAAATAGTTCATGTAGGAAAAAAAAAATAAATCACTTATCATTCAAAAAATTCCACCTGGAATAAGAACTTCCAGAATATTTGTCTTGGGGCAAAGCTCCACAAACTTTGCTGGGGCTCTGGAGCAAGCAGGAGGAGGAAGCCCAGGGAAGGGAGGTTTGTAGGGTCCTCACCATGTAAAAATCAGCCTGCGGCTCAGTAAAAGGTTTCAGCTAAAAGGAGATGGGGTTTTCCCATCTGACGGTGCCAGGCTGAGGGGGTCCCCGTCCCCCAGCCCCTGGGGCTGCCCACAAGCAGAGCCAGAGGAGCAGGAGATGGTCCAGGTGGCAGAGAGCATCCCCAGGCAGATGGGGATAAAACGACTCCTACCAGTCTGGATGCCATGAGTGAAAGGGAGAGAAGGATGAAACCGGTGTCAGCAATAAACCAAATTTGTTACATAAAGCCTGGCTTGAAAGCCACGGAGTGGAGTGGAGTTGAGGCTGCCTTGTAAACTTAATTATGCACATGTTTCTCAGCCAGGGTTTATTGAATCATATGGCATAAACCATAAACAAACACTAAAAACCTGCCTGTGTTGACTGCGACAAGCAGCGAAACGATCTCTAAAGATCAAATATTTATTTGCAAATCCCAGGAGCCCAGCTTCTGCATAAAAGGCAGGAGAGAAGTGGCCCCATCTATGAATCTTCTCCTGATCGGTGCCTGAGGAAATTACCTGGCCCAGGGATGGAGCCGAGGAGGCGGCTGCTCCAAGGGCTCCTAAAGTGCATGAGCAGGTTCATCAGAGGTTGAATTATGTGTCCAGCCTGACGTAGCTCGGCTGGACCCTTCCCCAGCTTCATCACCCTTCTCTGGCCACGCTCCAGCCCCTCAATGTCCTTAGAGGGAGGGTCCTGATCCTTGGGAACGTGCTCCAGCACCTTGGGCATCCTGTGACCCCACAGTTTGGGGGTTTATTGGGCATCTCTTCTCCAGCACAGCACCAGCATCTGTCTCTGCCTATTCTTTGGGGAGAAAACCTTTCAGGGAGGCTGATCCCCATCAAAGGCATCCCAGCACCAGCAGCATCTGCTGCCCAGCACCACAGCCAGAGCAGGGATGCATTTGGGGACAAATCACTGCGACTCATTCCCAGGCAGCAGGAGCATCCCTGATGCTCTGAGCGTGGCCTCTGCCCGTCCCCAGCCCCATGAGGGGCTCTCGTTAGGGAAAGAGCTACCGACAAAACCACCCGAGCAGCCAGAGCTTCCAACCTGGCCTCAGGGCATGTTGAGGAGGGAGCGAGCTCAGCCCAGGAGCTCGGCAGTGATTTGACAAGCCCAGGTTTAAATAATTCAAGCCCTGAGCCCTCTGCACTCTCTCCTGGGGAATTATTCTGCTCTCAGAAGCTTCTTGCATCGTGTTGTTCCCTCTGATACCCACCCTGGGAGCATCATCTCCATGTAGATGCCCTTTGAGAAGCCCCTTCCCTTTCTGCTGGTTCCAATCATCACTGGGGGGGTGTCTCAGGGGACTTTGCATCAGTGCTGGATCTGTCCCAGCACAACGTGGGTGGATGCTGAAGTGTCTGGCAGAGGACATGTCCCATCATCCCCATCATCATCTCCCGAGGATGAAGCCAGTTTGCCTGGTGTAGGTGATGTGTGGTTTTGGGGACTGCTCAGGGGCCAGGAGCAGGTGATGGGCAGCAGGATTCCTGGAATCCTGCCCTTGGGATGTGACTTGGGATTCATCATCCCTATCTCATCCTGGCCTTCATCATCCCTATCTCATTGTGACCCCCACCCAAACTTTCCTCCTTGGGCTTCATCCTGCACTTTAACATTTAAATTAACATTTACCTGTGGATCCGTGTGGTTTGAGATGCAGGCTTTTTTTGAGATGATGGCCAGGGAAGGAAATATTTATTTGCAGCTGGATATTTATTGAAGAAATATGAGAGAGGCAATCTGGGGGGGGGAAGAACAAACAAACCAACTCTGCAGCCTCCCCTGCCTCATCCATGCTCAAGTTCTCCTTCATCTGCTCTGAAATCTCTATAATTTTCTCCTCCTTCCCTTGCAATGTTTATGGCTTTTATGTTGTTTGAAGGTTATTTGTAACAATTACGTAAGGAAGGGGGGAAAAAAAAGGTGCCATAAACCGAGGTAATTTACTGTAAAATATCTGAAACGCTAAAAAAATAAATAATCAGGTGGTGAGTTCCTGCTGCTGTCGGGAGGGGAGGGAACCCACCAGCCCACGAGGTCCCTGCTCTGCCTCCACACAGGCACCTTTGCTCCTGAGCCCATCCAGCAAGTAGATTAATGAGCTCAGATGAGGAAGGAATAACTAATTTTAAGCCATGGGGGGAAATGGGTGGGAATAGGGTTGACCTGGCCTGGGGTTTACCTTTATTTTCCAGCTGGGAGCATCCATACCAGGCTGGGAAAGGGTCTCACTGGGCTCCAAACTGGATCCTTCCTGGCCCTGGGCTGTAAATGAGCTTTTCTTCAGCTCCCTGGCAGGGCTGGGAGCTTTGGTAGCCCTGGCAGCACGTCTGGAGGATCACGGTGCTGGGTGGCAGGCTGCTTATGCAGGTCTGCCTCTGCAAATTTGATTATAATGGCTTAAAGAGAATCACCCCTTGATAAGGCCACCAAAAATAATAAGAAGGAGAAAGGCTGAATGGGAAGAAAAGAATTCATCAGGCTGAAAAAACTGTAACTCAGTTGTTAGAGGCACACAGCAAAGCAAAGCTGGTGGGTGCTGAGGCAGCATCCGTGGCCTTAATTCGGTCTCTCCATCACTTTGCCCCCTTCACCCCCAGCTCAGAGAGAGGCAAAACTCAGCAAAACGAGCCAGAAACAGGCAATGGGAGCAGGGCAGGGACTGGGCAGGATGAACCTGCCCAGGGCTCCATCCAGGCTGAGCTTTAGGAGCCCTCCCACAGGAGGGAAAAATCATTTTCTTCCCTTTTTTTGTGTGCTTTTGTTTTCTCTTTGCTTTCCCAGTGACATAATTACCTCGACGCCAGGCAGTTAAGTAGCATCATAAACAAGATGGTACATAAATGGAAGGAAAATAGGGAACAATTGACTGTAAATAAATACACAGGTAACGAGAGCGAGAAGGGGGGGAATTGTCTGATTAGACAAACCCCATCAGCTCTGAGCTCAGCCCAGAGCAGCCAGAGCAGATACTGGGGGCTGAGAATAATCCCATGACTGGGCAGTGCAGGGGGGGCTCAGCTCCTCTGCTGGCATCTCAAAGGCATCCGTGTGGTCCCTAATGTGCACCCTGGGTGGTTATGGAAGTGGTTTTGGGGTCTCCCTTCTTTGCTTGCCCCTTGGAGAGCCACGTTGTGGATGCAGAGTCCATGGGGACAAACGGACAGGGCTGGAAACCCCATTGAGGGACTGGTGGGGTCGGGCTCTTCTCCCAAGGGACAAGTGATGGGACAAGAGGAACCAGCTTCAAGTTGGCCCAGGGGAGGTTGAGGTTGGAGCTGAGGAACAATTTGTTGGTGGTCAGGGTTGTGAAGGGCTGTGGCAGGCTGGGCAGGGCAGGGGGGGAGGCCCCATCCCTGGAGGGGGTTCCAAGGTGTGGAGATGTGGTGCTGAGGGACAGGGGTTGGTGGAGCCCTGGCAGGGCTGGGGAATGGGTGGACTCGATGATCTTAAAGGCCTTTTCCAACCAAATGATTCTATGGTTCCATGATGGTTTGACAGGATCCTTCACCAGCAGCTGGGTCCCAGCCCAGCAGCATCTCCTGGAGCTGTGGTTTGAAGGTAGGGTGGGGAGGGCAGGTTGGCCCCAGTGCCCCTGAGCAGCCCCTGCCCTCCTGCTTTGAAACTGCCTTCAAAGGGAATTTCCAATCACTCCGTTTGGCCTCAGTTTTACTGGGAGGCAGCAGAGGCAGCTTCTCCCTCTCCCAGTCCACCCAGTTTGGAGCCCAGTGAGGCTGTTCAGGGTCTGTGGGTAATTTACTCATG
This sequence comes from Brachypteracias leptosomus, assembly GCA_013401335.1. Lineage (NCBI taxonomy): Eukaryota > Metazoa > Chordata > Aves > Coraciiformes > Brachypteraciidae > Brachypteracias > Brachypteracias leptosomus. Next base: position 154,898 of record VYZX01008289.1, on the reverse strand, counting down.
TGAAGACAAAATAAGGGGTTTTTTTTATAAATTTAAATGCTGTTTGCTGAGTCACTGCGGGCTCTTATCAGCCCTTTCCATTTCCTGAGGAATCCCATTCTCTTCTCTGTCCTCTCTGCGCTCAAGCCCTAGATCTGAAGAGCTGTTTATTATCTGCTTTGCCTTCTGATAAGCTCCTGTTTATAAATTCGCCTGCCCTACTATATATCTCCATTTGTGGGGGTTTTTTTCCTGATTTTTTTCCTTTTTAAGCTGTAGATAAGACATTTTCTTCCCGTGCTGGCTGCCTTCCAGGCGCACCCCCCAGCACAGCCCAGAGCTGCTGCCTCCTCTCCAGCCCTGACGTCACTTTGGTGACGTTAATTTAGTGTTTCTGACAATTTAACCCTGTGCAAAGCCATGGGGTGAATTCATCCCCCTTGGCCACCAGCCCTGGAGGGGACCTGCCCAGCCTGGGAGCTGCCTGCTCAGGGACTGTCCCCACCTGCCTGGAAAGGATCCAACCCCCCTTTTGTAGTGACAGGATGAGGGGTGATGGTTTTAAGCTAGAAAAGGGCAGATTTAGGTTGGATGTTAGGATAAAATTCTTTAATATAAGGGTGGTTGATCACTGGAACAGGCTGCCCAGAGAGGGGGTGGAGGCCCCATCCCTGGAGTCATTCAAAGTCCAGCTTGATGGGGCTCAGACCAGCCTGCCCTAGTAGAGATGTCCCTGCTGGTGTAGGGAGGTTGGACCAGATGAGCTCTAGAGGTCCCTTCCCCAACCCATTCTATGATCCTATGATCTGTAGTTGGGGTCTGGACTTCAGGTGTATTTTCAAAGCAAACATGGGGTGCTCCTGCCCTTGGAGCAGAGGGATGAGGTGCTGCTGGGATGTTCTGAGGCTGCTCCTGCTCTGCTTGGACCTTGGCAAGTCAGGAGGGTTGATTTTGCCGCTAACAGGCCAGAAACTGGTTTGGGGAAACTCTCCTCTCCCCCTCCCTGTGACCCCATAAGCACAACCCCCCACATGCCAGGCAGCAGAGCCGCTCTTAATTAAGCTCAGCTTTATTAAACCCAGTATCTCTGTGCTCTGAAAGGACAGGGGATGGTTGTGGTCTCCCTGGTAAATATTTACCGACTGCAAAGTTTTCTCAAGTAATCACTGGGGGGAGAAAGGAGGACGATTCATCATGCTGATGTCAGATCATGGCCTCTTTGTTCCTTGTAAAAGCCAGATCCATCACACCCCTCCCCAGCAAGGACACCCGCCAAGGTCTCTGTCACCTGCCTGAAATATGCCAGCACAGCAGAGGCCACCACGGCTGGGAGAAGTTCAAGCCAACCCAACTTTTCCTTTTACCTACTCCTCAGCTTTTCACCTCCTCCCATCCACTGAGGAGCTCAAGCTGCTCCGAGCAGGGACCGTATGGTCCCCGTGTGCTCAGGCCAGATTTCTGGAGGGCTGGTTAATGAACTTGGCTCCAGGCGGGTGAAAGGGTCATTGGGGCTCGCTGGGGTTTTGGAGACTGGGTACTGGAACCAGGGGAGGCACCTGAAATTCCTGGGGAAACGTGCCAGGTCCCTGTCAGAAAATTGGCAGGGGATGGGTCTGGTGGTGAGGATGCTGAGAGTATTTAAGGATGCAGGATGATGTAGGATGATGAAGAAGGATGTAGGATGATGCCGGAGGATGAAGAAGGATGCAGGATGATGCAGAATGATGCAGGAGGATGAAGAATGATGCAGGATGATGCATAAGGATGCAGGAGGACGTAGGACGATGTAGGATGAGGCAGGAGGATGCAGAAGGATGCAGGATGATGCAGAAGAATGCAGGGGGATGCAGGACAATGCAGTGTATGACTACCCCAAGCCCCCCCCAGCCCCATTTCTCAGTGGTCCCACTGAAGGCAGAGAGCAGAGCATCCAGCCCATCCTGCACCCAGCCTGTCCCCTGAGCAGGGCTGAGCACAGCAGAGCTCCTGTTCAGTGTGCTGAGAGCTCACCCCTGCACACAGCTGTTCAGAGACAATAAAAATTACCCTCCTGCCCTGCAGATTCTCTGCTGACATCCCATTTGGGGCTGATTTGTGGGGAGGAGGAGCACTCTGTTAGCATTTGGGCCTCCCTGAGTGCAGCGGGAGCTTGGGGCGGGGGGGGGCAGGGTGAGTGGTGCTTTGTCAGAGCCTCTTTCAAACAGGATTAAAAATGCATAAGCAGATAAGGATCATAAACGTGGATCTGTCAGGCTGGGAACCAGGCTGCTCTGCTGCCTTTGCCCTGGACCCTTCGTTCTCCTCATGCACCACGGGGACCCTCAGAGCATCCCTGCTCCTGGCAGAGAGGCAGCCTGGGGATGCTCTGGGCACCAGGATGGTGGCACATGGGCTCAGTGGGTCTGGGCAGGAACAAACCCTCATTGCTGCTATGAAAGGGGGTTCTGTGCAGGGCTGGCCATGTAGACACAACAGAACATCACAGCTTTCCTCCCAGGGATGCAGGAGGAGCACGACGTGCCCGGGCCATGCAGAGCAGGGGCTGCTTGTGCCATTTCTAGCTGCCCCCAGCTCCCTGCTGCTCCCTGTTCCACAGAGAAGAGAGGAGTGCTTTGTACTTTGGACAGATAATTGGATAAAGCACCAGCCTCTCCTGCAGGCTGGCTCTAGACAGGCCGTGGGTTCTGAGGAAGCTCTGGGCGGTCGATATTTCATCCCCAAATTCACTGTGTCATCTCCAGCCTGCCCTCAGCACACCCTGCCCACAGTCCCTGGCACAGCTCCCGAGCCCTGACCCGACACAGAGTTTCTGATGGTTTTTCAGCTTTATTTCCAGGCTGTTCTCACCCTCCCCTCTGGATCCAGGGGTGTTTTAGTGCCCGGCTCGCAGGCACCCGCAGCTCCCCCATAACACCCCGTTGCTGCTGTTATTGAGCTGCTCTGCTCCTGGCTCGTGTCAATCTGACACTGTGAAAAGACATCACCTGAGATCTGCAGGGGCACTGCCAGCTCCGTGTCTGTGGTGTCTGGAGGTGCAAAGCCCTGTGGAGAGCCAGGACACCATCAGCAGCTCCCACCAGGAGCTCTGGTTGACGTGGGCAAAGGCTGGGGCTTCGTGCAGCAAATTGTCTGAGCAATCATAGAGTGGGTTGGGTGGGAAGGGACTTTAAGGTCATCTCATTTAACCCCCCAGGGACACCTGCAACTAGAGCAGGTTGCTCAGAGCCCTGTCCAACCTCCTCTGTTCCAGGGATGGGGCAGCATCCTCCTGTCTGGGCAACCTGGGCCAGGCTCTAACCATCCTCGGTGTCAAAAATTTCTTCATTTTCTCTAGTTTAAATCTCCCTCTTTCAGTTTAAACCCATCACCCCTTGTCCTGTCCCAACAAGCCCTGCTAAAATCTCTATCCCCATCCTCCTTTCTTCCCCCACCCCATGAGATTTCTAGTTTTGGAAGGTGCATTCTCCTCCTGATCCGAGGTGTGACAAAACCCCCCAATACTCTACATATATAAAAGGAAAGAGGGACAAGAAAGGGGGGGGCACAGCCAGAAAACCATTATTCCCATCCCAGTTGAGCTCAGGAGTGTCAGGTTGTGTTACACTGAACCTCTTTAAGCACTGACACTGTGCAGGGCCCTTGGGGTAAACTGTGTGGGGTGAAATTCAGATTGGCAATGGGCATTAGCCAGCAAAGCATCATAAATCCCAAGCACCGGGGCTGAGCAGTGCAGCAAAATCCCAATTAGTGTTACCCGGGCTCTGAATTAAGGCTGGTGGGAGATGGCACCGGAGAGCATCGATTTGTGGGATGGTTGCAGGCGTGCCCTCCTGCCTCTGGAGGAGGGGGGGATGAGGAGCCCTGGGGAGATGTCTGTCTGCCTCTCGAGGAAAAGGAGCAGCCTTGCACTTTGTGAGAGCCACAGCTGATGAGTTTCGTGTCAGCCTAGAGGTCTGTGTGTTAGTGTCTGCACAAATACAGCTCAGAGACATGTCCCTAACTGGGGACAGCCAGGCAGTGCTGAGCTCCTTAGAGTCGTTTAGGTTGGAAAGGACCTCTAGGATCAGCAAGTCCAACCTTCATCCAGCATCTCCCTGACCCCCAGACCATGTCTCCAAGCTCCACATCTACTCCTTTGTTGAACCCCTCCAGGGATGGTGACTCCAGCACCTCCCTGGGCAGCCTGGGCCAGTCCCTGACCACTCTGGCAGTAAAGAACTTCTTCCTAATGTCCAATCTAAACCTCCCCTGGTGCAACTTGAGGCCATCACCTCTTGTGCTGTCCTTAGTTCCTTGGGAGAAGAGCCCAACCCCAGCCTCACCACAACCTCCTTTGAGGCAGTTGTGGAGAGCAACGAGGTCTCCTCTCAGCCTCCTCTTCTCCAAGCTCCTTCCCTCTGCAGGAAAAGCCCATTTCCCTTGGTGCCTGCAGATGAGATCTGAGCTGACACTTGCTGCTGCTGCGATGAGCACAGGGAGCATCTCCCGTGCCAGCTGTACCTGCTGGGTGCACACAGCCTGCCCACCCCCCCTGGCACTCCCCAGCCCTCCTGCTGCTGCTTCAGAGCCTGGATCTGGTGAATGCATCCTCACATCTCTCTCTGGGAGCTGACACTCGCTGTGACGTGCTGCCAGAGGAGAATCCATGTGAGCTGGGACCTCAGCACAGCCACCAGCCAGCGTGGTGGAGAGCAGGGAGGTACCCAGGGCAAGCGGATACCTCAGTCAGGGTGCCCGAGGCAGGAGGAGGGGAAAGGTGGCAACCAAAGAGGTTAAAATGAGGAGCTACAGCCATGCCTGGGCACCCTGGGGGCTGGTCAGGCTCGGGACGGGAGCTCTGAGCATCCTCTGGCATGGGGCTCTTGTTAGTGGATGCTGATTTCCCTGCTCCCCCTGCCCAGCCCAGGGATGCTGATTTCCCTGCCCAGCCCAGGGGTGCTGGTTTTCGGCAGGGTTGCCTTTGAGGGAGTGTTATGGGTGCCTGCAACCCTCATTTGGGCAGGGAGTTGCCATGGAAACCCATCCCTTTCTTTTTTGGCTTCTTCTCCATCACCAGGCCGGGGTGGGAAACTTTAGCAGGAGGGGGCTGGTTAATAACTCTGGGAAAGAAAAAAGCAGAAGGAAGATGCCCCTGTGAGGTGATGCCTCCTCCTGCACATCCCCACTGCTCAGAGGAGGAGGCCACGGGGTGACCTCCTCGGGGGCTCTCCCTGGGGTCCCCGCTGCCCAGCTCAGGCTCTTCAGGATTATTTTGGCTGCCGGGCAAATGGCTCGACAATGAGCTGCCTTCTGGAGGCACCTGAACTTTCATTCCCACGGGGACCAGCACGAGCTCTAACATTTTCTTGGAGGGAAAGATTGTTGCTGAGATTATTGACCTGGAGGGCAGAGTTAAAGCAGGCTGGAAATGGTAAAAAAAACGATTCCGTTTTCCACCTAGACTATCAAGGCTCCCAGCAAAGTCTTCCCAGCTCTTTTCTTCTCTCTTTCTCTTTTTCTGTTAACAGGCATTTTTTAAGGTCATGGTGCTGGCTTGCCGTGCGTTATCAAGTAATTTGCACAATATATTTCTTCCCTCTGTGTATCTTCTACTGATAATGTATCAAATGCCAGAGCATTAACAGGAGGTTTTTGTGGGCTGTGCAGGCAGCAAGGACTGAACTCTGCCTTGAAAGGACAGAGCAGGGAGGGAGAGACATGCAGAGGATAGAGCAAAGGGCTAGGAAAGGTGAGAGACACCAGAAATACCAGAAGAACTCCTTGAATAATCCATGCTTTGCTTTTTTATTTATTTTTCTTTCCCCGCTGCCATACTGCAGCACCAGGACCTGGGTTTTTAAAGACCTGGGTTTGACACCTCGCTCTGCCCGAGGTCCTGTGGGCTCTAAGTGGTGTTTGTCAGGCAGATGTTGGCTCATTTCACTTGCGATTCCTGTTGACTGGGATCTGTGAGCAACTAGAAGATGCTGTTTGTGGTGGTGAAGGTGCTCAGAGCATCATCAGACCAAGGAAAATCCCCCTCGCCCATCCCAGCGATGCTGAGGTGGTTCTGGAGCAGATTTTTAGTGCTGTACCCAGTAAGGGGGAAGCACATGAAGTTCAAAGGACTCTGCTCTGCCCCAGTGAGACCTCATCTGGAGTTCTGGGTCCAGTGCTGGGCTCCCCAGTTCAGGAGGGATTCTGGGATTCTATGACTCCACATCTAACTGTTTTTTTCCCCCTTTGCTAATTCCCTCCCTGGGGACCATCAGTCTCCGAGTCCCAAACCCATCATTGTCTCTGCCCTGTGGTGAGTGGCAGGGAGATTAAAAGTCTCCCTGGTGAGACATCACTTGGCAGAAAAGGAGCTGGAAGCTGCTTCAGGTGAAGCATCAAACACACGGAGCCTCCTGCAACTGGGGCCAGATCCTGGCACGGGAGGATTTGGCCCCGAGCCTCCCCCTGGCTGGGGAAGAGGCTTCTCTGTTCTCCTGCCATGAGCAGGGAAAGGTGCAAAGGAGCAGCTTGAGGGCACAAAAAGTGCTTTTTTAGGATTGGAGCCCTGGGTGATGGTTGTGGATGAAGGATGGCGAGGAGCAGAGGCAGCTGGCAGCCAGCCCTGCCTGCCCAGAGCCCAGAAATAGGCTTGGAAAGGAAGATCTAGGGAAGGTATCGATTGGGGCTTATCCTGGATTGAGGCCACTTCAGCCATAGGCAAAAAGTCTCTTTAGTCATCTACTTCCCTCTACAGTCGCTGGGAAGAAACAGCATCTTCTGAGAGCAGCTCATCCCTGCCCGGGAGATGGGTTCCTGGTACCCAGCACCCCTCCATGGGCACCTCCAGCTCCCTGGGCTGAGGAGGATGAGGACCGTGTTGGTGTGGTGTCTGGTGAAGCTCAGAAACCCAAAGCCCAGGTCTGGCTGGTGGCCACAGCACCCTCCTGCTGTGGGGGAAGTGATGGGGAGGCTGCGGGGTCAGGAGGGGCTCACTGGTACCCAGCATCCAGGGTGGACTGGGCAAACTGGTGCATGACCAGCCTGCCTGCTCCTCCAGCCCTTCCAGGCTGATCTGGCTTTTAGCAGGACTTCAGGTGATTGTTCAAAATACCTTAAAAGAAGGAAGCACTTGAGAATCTGCCCAGAGCCTTCAGAACACAGGGAGGACCCGCATCTCCTACCCGCTCTCAGGATGCTCCTTTCTAGGTGGGATATTTCTCCTGCCTCCTGCACAGCAGCTGCCTGGCTCCTTCCATGGGCTATTTCTGTCTCTGCTGCTCTCCAACTCGCTTTTGGGGGAGTTTTACCCTTTAAAAGTTTGTTCTAGCACTGCCAAGCACCCCCATCCAACCCACCCCTCCGGAGATCCGCTCTGCACGCTGGTGGGATGCTCTTCCCCATGGCAAGTGGGCAAATTTAGCTTGGGGAAAATGGTATTAAAGGAGAAAACACGCATTTCTTGGCTGGCCTGTGAAGAGGATGTGATCTCCTGTCCATGCAGATGGGTCTCCAGGCTTTGCTCAGGCTCCCAAGTGAGGTGCTGTGGTGGCACATCAGGTGTGACCCTCCTGGGATGCTGGTTTGGGGGGGCAGATGCTCAGTGGTGCTGTGGGGGGAAAATGAGGCTGGAAATGAGGAATTCTCCTTCTCTATGTGTGGAAAGCAAAGATGTGAAGGAAGGGTAAGAGTGAGTTCGGAGAAAGAGATCCAGAAACACACAGGAACAATTTTAGGACCTTTTGGTGTCCCTGGGGGATGAGTTGTTTGGCTGATGGTGAATAATTAAGGATTCTAATGTGGGCAAGTATATTAATGTCCCTCTGAAAGCTTCAGATCAATGATGGAAGGGGAAAAAAATAGAAGACATGCATAATAATTAAAAAAAAAAACCCACCAGAAACTTTGCTTGACACGATGACATTACTGATTTTTTTATGATCTTCTCAAATAAACTCTCTAGCAGTTATTAATTTAGGATCATTAATAGCTCATCCTTCAAATGTCAGGCAGAGAGCGAGGCTGCAAAATGGGATTACTCTGGGCAGAGCTGGGGGAAGAGAAATAGCAATTGAAATGTGCAAGGACCTTCTTATTGGGATTGCCTGGCTCAGAAATGGGGGTACACCCAGACAGCTCTGGGTCAATCAGTGTCTCCATCCTGAATCCACATGAGGGGGTTGGGTTTTAATTGGGTTTGGGGGTTGTTTTGTGGTCACCCACCTGCAGCCCAGGCACAGCTGCCCCCCCTCAGCAGGTGGGGGAAGCTATTTAAGCAGCTTTTTAAGGAGGGGTGGAAGCTGAGAGTTGTGGGGAGGAAGGTTGGTCCTTGAGAGCAACGTCTTGGGGTGTTCTCAGCAGCTCCTAAAGCCACCTCTGGTTATTCTGGGGTGTTTTCCAGCTGGTCTTACACGTGGATTCTCCTCCCAAGTACAGGTATGTGGGGGTTTTACAATGAGAAGCATTTGGCATTGGGCAGAAAACCTGTATGTTTGTGCTGTGACCCCCAGGAATCGATGCTCATGAATTTATTAAGAGCAGGAGGCTGCTGTATTTGCAGGGGTGTGAAACCAACCTGTTCCCAACCACAATGCAAGTGGTGGGTGTGTGGGGAAAACAACTCTGGGTGTGTGTAATTTAATTTTCTGGTGTCTAAAAAAGGGGCAGATGTGACCCTGGTCCTAGTGCTTCAACAACACCCCCCAACTAGTATGGGGAGGTATTAAAAGATGGAGTCTGTGTGCACACAGGTTGGATGTGTGCAGGCAGGGAGAGGGCTCAGCATCCCCTGAGGAGGGAATATGGGGGAAAGCTGCTGTATTTTGGCTCTTAATCCCCCTTCTGGTGTTCCAAAGGAGAATTTCTTTGGCTGGCAGTGTCTTCAAGCCCAGCAGTGTCTGTCCATGCACATGGTGAGGCTGTGAGGGTGGAAATTGGTGCAGTTCTGATGCAAGCCAGGCAGCTGGGGCTGGTTTTGCATCAGTCCGTGTCTGGGTGGGTAGAAATGTTGCTGTGAGGCCTCTTTCCACTTGTGCAGTCAGGAAAGGCAAAGATAAACCAGCCCTGCTGGGTCTGTCTGTCTGTCTGTCTCCTTGGCAGGCGGGATGGTGCAGGGGAAAAAAGGGTGTCTGGGGGGGGTGGGAGTATCTGCAGCCCCCTCCACCCCAGTATGTTCCACATCCTTCCACCAGCGAGGGCACCAGCATCACCCCTGACCCAAACAGTTTTTATTTCATTGTGTAATTCAGCTATAGAGATGTAGGAAATATTATGGATTTTGTAATGAAGGGGGGGAAAAAGGAGAATTCTTTCTTAATCCAGCCTGCAAAGCTCCCCCAGCCCTGTCCCATCTACCCCAAGCTGTGGATTTTGTTCTTCTCCCTCCAAGCCCCCCTAAATAATAGGGTTATTGCTGCTAAATATAGATGTCAGTGCCATGATGCTGTGGAGATGCATCCCCCTGGTTTGGGAAGCTGCTGGTACTTAGTGTGAGTGATGCACAGAATGAATTCCTGTCTCCCTCCCTCACCACATCTCTTCTTCCTCGAGTGATCCTATTGGCACCTCTCAGCAGGAGAAATGGGCAAATCACTGTGGATTAGGTTGGGGTTTTTTTTTTATTTCAATTCCATGGAAGTAATTTATTCTTATTTGGGGGAAAAGGATGAAAAAAAGGAAATCATTGGGGATCGACTCAGGCTCTCGTTTGACCCAAGGTTAAATGTTTGTTTCCTTTTAGAATTAATTATCTCCCACTCCAAAACTTCCCCGAGTCGATGTGTCAGTGGATGGCTGGGGGGGAGTGTCACAGGGAGCAGAAAGAGCTGAAACTCCTCCAGACAGCAAGAGGAGGAGTCCCTGGGATGCTCGAGGTGTTGTGGGGAGAAGGATGGTGGGGCTGGGGAGCTGCTCTGCAAACCTTGGCATTGCTCAGCCCAGCCTGAGATGTGTCCTGTGCTGAGGTTGGGGTGGCCCCTGCATGGTCCTGGGGGGTCCTGAGCCCCTCCAGTGATGGGAGAACAGAGGTAGGAAGGTCTTTATCTCAGCAGGTCTGGAATGGGACATTGGCACCTCCAGAGTAGAAAGCTGAGCTGCTCTGGGTCACTTTTCAGTTGAAAAAAATAGAGAAGTGGGAAAAAAAATCCATTAAGAGGGAGAAATTGTAAGAAGAGACCAATATCTGCAGAGACCCAGCTAGAAACAAGCACTAGTCAAAGCTCTCTGGTGACAAGGGTCACCAAGACATGCCCAGGAGATGGCCTGGGAGATGTCCCACAGTGAGTGATGGCACAAGGTGAGGGAAACCCTCTCCAGCATCCCTGGTCCAGCTCGGGGAGGTTGTGATGGCACCTTTCCGAAGCGTGTGCCTGGATGTGTGCCTGCTCTTCATTCAGATGTAATATACTGATTTACAGAAGGAGGGCCAAGAAAAATAATAATAATAATAAAAAAATAAAAATAAAAAAGGGAAATGGAAAAAGCAAACCCTCAGAAATTCAATTAAAGCTGTTGCCGCCTTTAGAAAGGGAAAGGCACTCACTCTGAATGTGGTAAGTGTTCCTTTCTTCTGGAAATCAATTTATAAAATGCAAAAGGGGGAGAGGAAAAATAAAAGACAGGCCAGGTTCTGCAGTATCAGCCCCCGGGTCCCTCCCCCCAGAGCTGCTGCTCACTTTATCTCGTTACTTCACTCTCTTGGTCCCCCCCTCCCTCCTCTGCTTTTTAATTTGGTTGTTTCATTTGGTTTTGTTTTCCCAAGCAGAATGGGCAGGGTACCAGGTGTTGGGGTTGCCAATTCTCTTGTTGCTCTTAGCAGCTTTCTGACCATCAATATTTCACTCAGAGATGTTAATGGCTTTGGAGCCCTTTCCTTGGGTGCAGTCCAAGGAGAACTCGCCACCTTTTGCTCAGCTGGGCTGGGACAGGCTCCATCCCAGCCCCTGGGACAGGCTCCATCACTCTGTTTGGGAAAGGAAAGCTGGGATCAGCTCCTCATCAATGCATCAGCTCCTGATGCAAAAAAAAACCCCTGAGCATCATCTCTTCTGGCCTCTCCCACCACTCAGAGGACACCAGGTTGTGTCCCCATCTCCTTGCCCCATCCCTGGGCAAGGCACAGCTCGACTGACTCATCCTCAGCCCTGAAAACAATTACAGCAAATTAGGTTTCGGTGCAAACAAATAATCTGGAGAACTGTGATCCCTGGGCTGTGTTTGCCCAGCTTTCAAGATGCCACCTCTCCCTGCATGTTAAGATGGAGCTTGGCAGATGCCCGAGAGCATCTTCCAGCCCCGTCTCATCAGCGCAGCTCAGGAGGAGGTGGGAGCAGAGAGGACAGCCTGGGACAGCCTGGGGAGCCAGACTGGCCAGCAGCCCCAGCCTGGGGCAAGGAGATGGCCCTGACCCCTATTTCCCCTGGCAGAGAGAAGTGATCACCCAGCCTGGATGAGGCAGCCACACAACATAGGCTGAGCAGGACCTAAACACTCCTGAGCAGTGTTTGGCACCGAGTGTGGAACAGCCCCAAATAAAACGGGCACTGACCTCAATTGAAGCCTCTCAAAGCCACAGCCATATAAAAATTAATGAAGTGGCCTGAGGAGAAGCTGCTGTCATTGCAGGCTGGGATGAACTCCCTGTCTCCCCACGGTGGGCTCCTGGCTCTTTCTTCCCAGGGATGGAAACTCAGAGCTCGTGCCCGGCTGTCCTCGCTTGGTAGGGTCGGGCCCCCTGGCAGAGCAGCTTCTGCAAGGGATTATGACAAGCAGGGGCTGGGTGGCTGTGGGGAGAGGAGAAAAAGGGGAAGAGAAAAATGCAGGAGCTGCTCGAGCTTAACTGAGCCTCAGTGCTGGAATTCTTACCCCAAATCTTCTAATTAATAGTCAGGATTAGCAGCTGCCGAGGTTGGGTCTAAGCCATCTAATCATAGCAGCGCAGACGGGCTGTGCTCAGCATCCCGAGCACAAGGCAGCCTCTCTACACTGGCAGATAAATAACTCCACAAATTAAACAACACCACAAACACATTAACATGGGGATGGAGCCCTTCCTTGCAGTGGTGCTGCTGGGAGAGGGAGGGTTTGGTGTTGCAGTGCAGTTCCTGCTAATAAACCCCTTCTTTGGACTCTCATTGTCCCAGGCTGCCCAGGGAGGTGCTGGAGTCACCATCCCTAGAGGGGTTCAGCAAATGAGTAGATGTGGTGCTTTGGGACACGGTCTGGGGGTCAGGGAGATGCTGGATGAAGGTTGGACTTGCTGATCCTGGAGGTCTCTTCCAACCTGAACGATTCTATGATTCAAGCCAGCCAGGCTCATCCTTCCCACTGCCCGATGTCAATGCTTTGGTTGCCTTCCTAAGCCCCCTAATTTATTCTTTTTTTTTAATGGAAAAGCAGCTAAAAATTGTGCACTAAGTGCTTGGTACCTGTGAATGCTCCAACCCTGTGGAGCCCCAGCTGAGACCTTGTTTCCCCATAAACTTGGCATTTCAACTCCCCCTGTGCTGTAGGAGATGCTGAACCCATCGGGGTGTCACTGCCCTGGGAAATCCACCTTCTGAGGGGGCACTTTCAGCTTTGGTGGCTTGAGCCCTTTAACAGCCCCTGGTCCCCGTGCCCCACGATGCACTCGAGGGGCTGGGGTGGGTGAGCAGCAGCCCAGCCCATGGGGGAGCTTGTAATAGCTTTTTGTGTTATTGGATTTTCTCTCTTCCCCTTCAACAGCTCTGCCTGCTCCCTTCTTGAATGTACAGTAGGAACAAAGGGGCTCATGCTGTTTGTCTTCATTTCTCCTGCTGTCTTCCTTCCATTCAATACTTCTGCCTCACAAACGCATTTCCTGGCACTGTTGGGGGGTGTTCAGGCATCTGGGATGGGAGGAGGTACCCGGGTACCCCCCTGGGTTGCCAATGAGGGGTCCAGAGAGGGTCAGGGCTAAGGCAGAGGGGGTTTCAGGGTGTTTTTTGCTGCTCATGGCATTTGTGAATCCAGCCAAACTTTCCTTCCTCCTGCATTTTGAAGTGGTGTCTGTGCCTTTCCTGCCTGCATGGGGGATGTTGACAATCCCAGCTGGATCGGAAAACAAGGAGCTCCAAATGGGGTTCTCGAGAGCAAAACACAGCTGAGATAATCAAAGGCCACATTGTTCCTGTGCAGGATGGAAATCAGAGCGAGCTGCACCCTGACTTTGGAGGGTTTGTGAACTTTGCTGGAGCCTCTTTGCTGAGAGCCCAGGAGATGTGAGAAACCTCATAGGATCAATCATAGAATCATGGAATCAATCATAGAATCAATTATAGAATCATTTAGGTTGGAAAAGACCTCCAGGATCATCAAGTCCAACCTTCATCCAACATCTCCCTGACCCCCAGACCATGTCTCCCATCCCCGTCACTTTGCTGCTGTACCATGTATGAGGAGGGGGGGGATTCAACAGGAGAGGATCAGTTTTTTTTCCTTGTTTTAAAATTTAATGAGTTTCCAGCTGTAGAGCTCCTCTGGGAGCTGCACGTAGAGTTACTGGTGCTGGTGGGACCGGGGGGATGGATCATGAGGGACCCTCAGCCCCAGCCTGGCTCTCCCCCAGCGCCTCGGCACAGATGAGCCGGAGACACTTGACAACTTCCAATTCTCTTTTTATGGAGCCTGGTACTTGTTGCCATCTGCTCCCAAATGTTCAGTGCGACTCGGCGTTCACTTTTATGGCTTTAATTAACCTAATAAGAAGCCTGGTGTGCCAGGCAGGGGAGAGGCAGGCGCTGGGCTCTGTGTGCACCCTCCCAGCAGAAGCCTTTGGTTCCCTGACAAAACCCATCTCTGAGCCCCAAACTGGGGGAAACCAGGAGGCAGTTGTGCAATAATTCATTGCTGATGTTAATTAGCACTGCAGACCTACGTCAGCAGCTCTTGGTGGCAATTGCCATCCCCTCTTGCAGCCTCCATCCCTTCCTGGTGTGGAAAAAACTTCACATATAGACTTTGTCCTGCTCCACAGGCAAATACAGCACATCTGGGCTCCCAAATCTTCTCAGGTATCCTGTATTTGGTCCTGGGGCTCCCATAATTTCCTGATATTCCCATTGAGGGAGAACATCAGCTCTACCATGTATGAGGAGAGCATCCCAGCCTGTGGTGCCCGGGTCCCCTCTTTGCTCTGGCTCCAAGGAGACTTTTAACTCCATGAGGTTTTTCATTTCCCCACTGGGCTGTAAAGATGTTTTATCTCAGAAAGGCCACTTTTTTTTTTTCTTTCTTTCTTTAAGCACAGGGGAGAAAAACCAAAGCAAATGGAAACATGCCCGTCGGGTAGATAAACATACTCTCCTCTCCTGTTTCCTATGATGAATGTGTCAGAGGAAGGGAGGAAAGAGAAACAGAGGAAAGGATGGTACTTATAAAAGTGTATGTGGATGTATGGGTAGATAAACATTTTGTTTCCAGCGTTGACTGGGTCACTTAAGTGGATAAATAGATAAATCTCTGCTGCTTATTTCCTCTGGTAGCTGAGTCATGGAGGAGTGAGGTGGGGAGATGCTCCACGGTCGGATACTCCTTTCAAAAGCATCCCCAGCCTCTTGCCCAGTGTAAACTGCTTTTATTGCAGCACCCCAGGATCTGGGCTGTTATCTTGCTGTTAATTACTTCAAACTATCTTTTGCTGAGTTTTGCCTTTTTTTTTTCCTGCTATTTATCCTGCCTTGTATCATCTGTAATAATAATACCTCTGATGTCTTCCCTCGTCTCTCGCTCGGTCCCGGTGGGATGGGGGTGGGTTTGTGGATGTGTGAGAGGGAACGAGAGAGCAAGTTGTTTGCTTTTATCTCCTTCCCATTCCGTATTATCGCTCCCTGTGCCGCCTCCTGAAGTGTGATATAATTGCCTCTGAAAGCACTGCCTGCCTGTCATCTCGGATTGCCTGGCTGGGGTATCAACAAAATGCAAAACTGCCACAATTTGAAAGCGTTCCGCGTCTTTTTTTATACGTTTCCACCCTGTTAGAAACATATTTAATAAAGTTTTGACGTGCGGAAAGAGGCCCAGTAAGTGGTGATAAAATCCTGAGCAGCGGCGGTGCAGGGGGATGTGTTGGAGTTAATGAATAAATGGGCTGATTTCCACTGGAAATGGGATTGTAAATAAGCATCACCGGAAAAAAAAGAAAACCCCAAGCAGAGGGTGAATGTTGTACATCCTCATCTGGAGGCTGCGGCAGCAGGGAGAAATCAGGCACAAATAAAGACCCTAATGAGGGCTGATGAAAATGGATTAAAAGAGGATTAGGAGAGTTCTGATTCACTTCAAAACCTGAATGAAAAGTGAGAATCGACCTTTTCCTGGGACTCTTTTGAGCCGAACTCAAAAGACCTGGAGAAAGGAGGGTCCCAGACAAGTGATGTGAGCCCAGCCTGTGGGATCCGGGGGGTTTCCCTGGATTATTGTGGCCATACCCGGGCAGGCAGGGATGCTGTGCACGCAGGGAGCTGGGCAGCAGCCTGGAGCAAGCACACGATGAGGAATATATCTGAGAAATACAAAGGCAGGCAGGAAGGCACCGTGTCTGCCTCTGATGGCTCGCGCAGCAAATAAGTGAAATTCATGAATAAATTGTTTGCTACAAATAGTTCCCGACGCTTGAGGCTCCAGCCACGCGCCAGCTCCTCACCAGGGAGGGATCAGAGAATATCTGCAGTCGTCTGCTGACTCCAGCCCTTCATCTGGGCAAACCCATTAGATTAATTAGCGGCACCCTCGTGTTCTTCCCCTTGCTGGGAGGAAGGACTAACAGTTTTCCCTGTTTCCAGCAGTTTCCCCCCTCACCCTGAGCATCTTTGGGATGCTCTGCCTTAAACTCCCCTTTTCTTCTCTTTTCCCTACTCGCCGAGGATGCTGCTGGTTCTTGGTGATTGCAAATATATTTAAAGATCACAGCAGAGGCATTAAAGCCCTATTAGGCTCCCCAGCCTCAGCTCCCGCAGGTCCAGGATGGGATCCTCCCGTGGATGATGTAGCTCCTATTAAAGGGATGCTATATTTAATCTGACAACAAATCATCAGGCACAATGAGGGAAGGAGAAAACTGCTCCTGCGGTGATTTCATTCGCCTGGAGCAGTCGACGCAGGGTGAATATTGGGGGAAAACATTAAAGCAAAACAAACACTTGCTTCCAAATATCCTGAAGAGCTCCATTTGGTGGCTGGTGATTTAGCAGAGCCCCAATGCCCTGCAAAGCTCCCTGGCTGGGGCTCACTGCAATTACGTGTCGAGCCCTTTGCTGAGAGGTCAGCAAAGCTTAGAGCTAATTAGTGAGGGGAAACCAAACTGAGCAGCTCAGCGCCTGCTTCTTTCAGGAGATGTTAAGCAGAGGGGTTGTGCTGGTAATTTTTTCTTGTGTTTCTTTTTTTTTCATGCATCATTTTCCTTTTGCACGGCACTAGATGATACGAGGGGAAAAAGAAAGGCATGACTCATGTGTGCTGAGATCCTGCTAGTGAGGAGGTGATGCATAGAAATTAATTGGAGATTCCTGTTGGGCTTCTTGCTGAGATTTTGGCCCAGGCAGAGCTGGGGATGGGAGGCAGGGAGGGTGGGTACCCAGGACAAACCCACTCCCCAAGTGCTGGCAGCCCCAGGGCAGCCAAGTGCTGCTGAGAATGGGCTTTGTCCTGGGTTTAACTTGCCATTGCTAAACTTAAGCCGTAGCATTTTCAGCTCTGCTGCTCCCATTTATGTACTTGTAGGGTGATAAAGACTTACAGTGCAAATCAATACCAGTTCTGCTTCTGCAAAAGCAAATCATAGAATGGCTTGAGTGGGAAGGGACTTTTCAAGAGCATCATCTCCACTGATGCTCAGAGCCCTGGCCAGCCTCACCTGGGATGGTTCCAGGGATGGGGCAGTGACCACCTCTCTGGGCAACCTGGGACAGGCTCTCACCACCCTCAACATCAACAATTTCTTCCTTCTCTCTAGTCTGAATCTCCCTCTTTTAGTTCCAAACCATCACCCCTTGTCCTGTCCCAACAAGCCCTAGTAAAGAGTCTGTCCCCATCTTTCTGACAGGCCCCTTGAAGTGCTGAAGAGCCACCCTAAGATCTCAGAACTGTTTTAAATCAAAGCACTCTCCCTGAAGTCAGCAGGATGACGTGATGTACGTTTAGTTTACACCAAATAATTTCTAATCTTCAGTCTGACCTGCTCAGGCAGAACTGCCCTGATGCTGCTGAACAAACCCCCATCCCCCAAACAAGCTCCATCCACCCTCCATTCCTCCTCAGCACAGCCACACAGCGAGTCTGTCCTCCTTAATGCTACATGACATTTAATTAACTCCCAAACAACTGCCTCCTATCCCGTTCCGGGAAGCAGCTGCCTAAGAAAGGGGCTCAGCTGCATGCTCAGAGAGGTGCCGGAGCTGGGGTGTGATGTGAGGGCTCCTTAGCTGGAAGGATTGAGGCTCCTGGTCTGACTTATTATGCAGGGGAAACTTTCTCTGGAGTCTGAAGCGGTGACTCCATCTCCTCCCCGGCTGCCAATACGGTGCTGCATCACTGAACTATATAATTGCATATTTGTTCCTGTTGGGTTTTGAAATATTAGGACCCGGTGGATAACTCCACGGTGCCTGTGCAGCAAATTCTGCTGTGTAACTACAGGAGGGAGAGTCGTGTGAGAGGAGCTGTGCCCACGGATCTGCTCCGTGGAATTAAACCAGAACTGGAGCAAAGAGCAGGCAGGGGGAACAGATCTATTTGTTCTCCTCCCCACCCCGGAGTGGGTGCTGAGCTTGGTGCTGAGCTGGTCTGTGCAGGATGAGCCCTGCCTTTAATTTTACTACTTTTTTCCCCATCCCATCCTTTTTTTCTGGGGGAAATTTGGGGTTGGAAAGACATGAGGTGCTTTTCACCTTCTGCTTCGGCAGTGATGCACCCACCTGGCTGGCTCCTTGCCTGCCTGGATGACAGAAAACCATAGAAAAACTGGAATATTTGGGAACTTTTATTTTTTTTCCCCACTTTATCCCTGCAAGACACACTCTTACTTAACCAAACCAGCCCGTTTAGGTGACAGCACCTTTGCTTTCTCTGCAGCAGCAAAGAGGAAGGAAGAACACTCAAAATATATGGCAGGATTGTTTCTAACTAGAAGGTTTTTCAAAGTTGTCTAAGTGTCAGCAGCTCTTCTTTCAGCCTGAATTTATTTGGCACGGTGTCACAGTTATCTCTGTTAAACAAGTCCTCATATGCACCTCTCAGAGCTTAAGAACACCTGAGGGAAAATGTATTAGGATCTCTGCTTTCAATCTTGCCGTAATTTCTGCCTTTCCAAGGGGGGAAAAAAGGGAAACCTGATGCTGCTGCTGGGGATTTTCTCTTTATTTATTTATTTTCTCTTTAATCTGAAGTGAGCTTTGTGTCAGGGAAAGGTGGTTTTGGTTGGCAGCCCCTCAGGGGTTTATCCCTGGGGCCACAGATGTGCCAGGCAGGGTGGGATGCTCCATAGCTCCTGAGCTTCACCCCCGTGACCTTTGCTTTGCTTTATTTCCTCTGGTAATTCCACCTTTGCACTTTCACCCAACGGAGGGAATTAGAGGGATAACAAACTTCAGATGCTCACAAAACTCTTGCCTGGAGAGCAAGGAGAAAAGAAACCCAAGTAGAAAAACCACCCCCAAACCTCAAACCCTCAAGTATTCTGCTGCTTACAGGGGAAAACATTAAAGGAAAATAGGAGCTGTAAAAAATAAATAAAAAATAAACCCATCCCTGGGCAGCTGCAGCTGCACCTCTGCCCCTTTCATCTACCTCTAGGTTCTTTACTCCCCCTTTGGCTACAAAGCTGCACGTTGAGCATCAAAAAACCGAGGATATAAACCCAACCCTGGCTCAGCATCGAGCCTCTCCCACCAGCTCCCTGCTGGGTCTTTGCTCTTGTGCCTCTCGCAGCCTCGTGGAGCTGAAAGGTTCCCTCGTACAAGTTGCTCAAGAAAATCCAATTAAGCAGCTGGGTTAGAAATGTAATCGCTACAGAAAGTGCCGTGTCTGAGGGCGAGGTGCTATTAAAAATACAGGAAAAAAACAGTGTGTGCTTCCCCTCCCTCCTCTCCCCATGTGCCCCAAAGCCTGGAGGGTGTGAGGTGTTTTCCCAGCCCACATCCCTGCTCTCCTGAGGTTATTCCCTGCAAGGAACACGAGCTGGAGCAAAACATCTTGCCAAAGCATCCTTTGTAACACCCTTCTGGGAGGAGGGGGCTGTGAAATTAATGCTGGTGTCCGCAGAGCTAGGGATGGGGTTTATTTCACTGGTGTTGTGGGGTTTGCCCCAGTGTGGTGGGGGTGCCACAGGCACCCCATGGCTTGTCTCGGGGCTGAGATGATGGGAAGGTGGGAAATAGAAGGATTTTCTCCGTCTGGTACGGGAAGGCTGGTGCAGACCTGCAGCTGGGGGTGGTTTTCGGGCATCACTCAGCATCCGAGAGGACCACGGCTCTGGAGGATTCGTGGATAGTTTGAGCCCCAGTTTGATGCACCCCATGTCCTCTGAACCCTCCCACTTGCTGAGGGGATGTTGCATGTCCAGGTAGAGAACTTTCTGCTGCTTTGGTGCTGGTTGTTGGGAAGTTTTGCTGCCAGGCCTGACCTGCCTGTGCTCAGCACTAATCCCCTTGTGCTGTTACGGGGCTTTGCCAGCCTCGTGTGCACAGTGCTGCTAATGACTAAATGCTATTACTAGTATTATTTTTACTCCAAAAGCTCTTCAAACACACGCACTAAGCCATCTGTTTCTTGAGCAAACCCTCGAGGTGATGTTTCATCCTAACTTTCTGCTATTATAGTTAAAGTGTGGCCGTTCAGAGCCGCTTCCCATTATCCCCCATCCCCTGGGAACCATCTCTAGCAACAGAACCAAGTGTTGTTCTGGCTAAAGCCCGTGTAAAATCCTGCAGCCTGTGCTTGGGAGGTGGCTGGGGGTGGGTGATACTTGTCCCTGGGGGGTTATGAGCATCCCAGGGTCTCTTTCCCACTGGCAGACTGTGGAGAGCTTCAGCCTCCTGTACTTACTTGAAGTGCAGAGCATGTTTTTATGACTCTGATTCACTCGAAGAGGTGTTTGGAATTAGTGTGTGCTAAAATGGGGCTGTCTGTGGCTCTGTGCAGCTGGGGGAGGGGATGGAGTGGGCTGGGATGTGTGTGGGATGGTGTAATAATTTTAAAAAAAGCTTTAAAAAAGCTCTCAGGCTGGGGGGACCCAAAGGATCCTGAGTCGCTGCATCCCTCAGTGTGGGTAGCACTGATTTATTGCTCTGTCTGCCCTGTCCCTAAGCCTTCAGAGATGCACTCAGGACCAGCAGTGGTCTCGGTCGTGTGGGTGATCAATCTGCCAGGGAAAGAAGTTCTGGCTTTGGCTGGTTTTTCACCTAAAATCTCTTTTTTCTCTCACCCCTGGAGAGGTGTGTGCCCCGGCTCGGAGCTCACCTCTGCTGGGCAGCACACTCAGTCAGAACGGAGTGAAGAGAAAGTGATCGTTGTAATCGATGCTTCCTACATCTGTATCACCCCCAGGACAGGGGCTGTCACAGGTATTAATGAATTAATGTCTGCAGCAGCTGGGAGTGCTGCAAAGCTCTGTGTGAGGTGCCCGTGGGATCGTTCTGGTTGGAAGAGACCTTTCAGATCGAGTCCAATTGTTCCTCCACCACTAACCCATGTCCCACCAGCCTTGGAAACCCCTCCAGGGATGGGGACTCCACCACTTCCCCCTTCCCATGAAGAAGGGCTGGGTGGTGCTGGAGGGAGATGTGCTTGGTGACCAGCCTGAGCATCCTGCTGGTCTAGGGGTCAGGGAGATGTTGGATGAAGGTTGGACTTGCTGATCCTAGAGGTCTTTTCCAACCTAAATGATTCTATGGCCTTTGATGCCCTGCTGAGCATCCCCCTGGGCTCCTGCTCACGGGGACAGCACCTTCCCCTTGGTGGGTTTCCCCTTCTCCTGGCACAGCCCCGATCCTGCTGCCAGCTCTTCTTGGGGCTCCCTCCCCTGCCCGCCCTCTTGCCCCTCTCCCCACCTTGCTGCACCTCAGTTCATCTCAGCAGCCCCACCCTGATGCTTCCCCCATCACACCTGATTTAATTCAGGAGCCGCTTTCTTCAGATTTGCAAAACATAAAAAAATCTCTTCCAACGAAGAGCCTGCTTTCCATTCTGCAGATAGGTTATATTCCTCACCGCACACATGCCTGCATATATTTGAACAAGTTTGATTCAGTGTAGCTGACACAAAAACCACTTAGTTGTTTCCCCTACATCATCCTAAGTTAATGCTCCTGACAACTACAGGAGGCTTTTCAGCAGTTTTTCTATTTCAGCTCCTCTTGCTTCCTGCTCTCTCCATTTCACCCCCGCTGTAAAATCTCCCTGAGCCCGAGCAGCTGGCCCTACCCTGGCAATTTGTAACCAATACGCCTGGAACACAGAAATTGAAAGGGTGTCCGTGGCTGCACGATGCAGTGACCCAAGTCCTGGGGCTGGATTACTTGGCGTGTGTTTTGTGCATACTCTGTGTTTTCAGAGGAAATGAAAAATAGGGAGCTGGAGACGTCGGGATCATCTGCACACCCAGGTTAGGGCGGGTGTTGGTTCCATCATTACTTCGGGGTTGCTACCAAGTCGGTTTTGCTCCTTTCCTAACTTTGAGGGGGTTTTGTTAGCCCTGTGATGGGGTTGATGTTATGCTCCTGTGATGGAGAAGCTGGTCCTGAATCTCTGAGCAAGGTCTCTGTGATAGTAGGGAGGTGATTGTGCCCCTGGGTTTGGCACTCATGAGGACACACCTTGGAGTCACCATCCCTGGAGGGGTTCAACAAACGAGTAGATGTGGGGCTTTGGGACATGGTCTGGGGGGCAGGGAGATGCTGGATGAAGGTTGGACTTGCTGATCCTGGAGGTCCTTTCCAACCTAAATGATTCTACGATTTTTGCATCCAGCACCCCTGGGCTCTGCAGATGCTTCTGGGTTAGGATGTATTTGTCCCAGCTGAGCCTTGAGCTCCTTCCAGCAGCATCCCCGAGCTTCTCCTCCCTGCACTGCACCATCCCTGTGCCCATCCCAAGGGCATCCAGCATCTCTCAGTGTGGTCCCCATGCAGGTCTCCTCTTGGTGCTTGTGCCCATCCCATGCCCAGGGTCCCCTGAGGAGTGAATATTTGGAGGTCAGCTCCGTCCCTGATCAGGGATTGCTGCCAGTGATGGATGCATCGCTCGGCGGGGACAATCAATTGGGAAAGCAACTCTGTCTGGAATTTATTCAGGGTTGAAATGGGTTCCCCAGGCTCTGAGTCTATTGATTCTCTCCGTGTAGGTTATTTTTACCATTATTTATGTGCTAGTAGCATCTCGGGGACTAAGTCAGATCAGGGCTCTATTGTGTTAGATACTGCATGAAATGAGACCTGGCACCTCCTTCCTAGGAAGGGGGGTATAAATACAGAGCAGGGGAAGGGCAGCAATGCCCTCACGTTGAGGAGTGACAAGGCAAGGTCGCTTGATAAGCCAATATCAGTGCAGGAATCTGGGCTAAACCCCTGCAGAGCTTCCCCAGGTCCAACATCTTCCTCTGGTCCCCCACTTCAGCTCACAATTGACCCCAAAATAAAAGATGGGGCAGCAGTTCTTAGGGAGAGATTAGCCTGGTGACTGAGTAGCCTCCACAGAAATCAGCCTTGGGGAATAACAGCTCGTAACATTCACTGTGCTGAAGAAACTGGTGGGTTTTTTGTGGCTGGTGTGTTAATTGTTTTACCCTTTCCCTGTGTGCTGCTGTTGCGAGCGCGTTTTGATTCCCTGCATCTTTTGTGGCTGCTTCTGAGGAGCTGGTGCCTTATCGCTCTCCTTTGTGCTCAGGTCTCTAAATATTTATCCTATAGTTTCATTCCACTGGTAAATAAACGCTCGCACCTTTTCCATTCCCCGACGTTGTCTCTTAAATTAATCTCTCAGAAAGTAATTGGGGGAGAGAGGAAGAAGTTCAGGTTGGATAAGAAGTTAGATGAAGCTTTTTCAAACTCAAATAATTTTTTTTTCTTTAAATTCCAAACTAAAAATAGTCACAATTTTGACACTCGTGTTTCTTAATTGCTTATTTTCCATATCCCCTGTAGGTAGGATAAGGCATCAGAGCCATAAATTGTGGCAAGGAAAGTTTGGGGCTGGTGTTGTGAGATATTTTCTGATCGCAGTGAGGGATGGGAGGGGAGGACTCTCCACACAGGGAAGGAGCAAGGACAAACTGGGCTAAATAATCTTTTTGAGGTCTTTTTGGTGACCTTTAAAGGTCCCTTCCAACCCAAAGCATTCTAGGGCTCTTTGAGCCTTATTTTCTTCCTCTGATGCTGTGTTTAAATCCAGCGTGCCCACCTCTGACACGCAGGACTCAGTATTTCCTGGGAGACCATTGAAATTGCCTTTGATGCTTGACTCTATTCTATGAGGGGAAAAAGATGCTTTAACATTTTGTTGCCTACTTCAGAAGTTGATCTGGCAAAGATTTACTGGAGTATTTAACTCTGAGCCCTGGAGATCACTGGGGCTGCTCACAGTGAGCGAAGTTAAGCAGCTGAAAAAGTCTTTGGAGGATCAGGGACCTCGTTTGTATGAAAAAGTCACCCAGAAATCCAGCCCATGGGTTCAGCTTGACAGATTCCACTGGAAGCCACAACACACGTGGCTGGAGATTCCTGCCCAGCCCCAGGGGTCCTGGCCAGACCTACCCAGCTCATCAAAGACCCGAGGGCCATCATTTCCCACAGACAATCCCCATCAACCCCCGCACAGCAATAGGGGGTTTTTTTTTCGCTAAGGATGTAATTCCCTGGTGACAGAACTGGCTGGGTAAATGTAATGACAATGTAGGTGTTGCTTGGTTGGCTCCTGCACAGCCCACCCAGCTTCCCCTCCTTTTAACTCCCCTGGAAATAAATGCTACTTTGTCAGCAGATAAAAAAAAAAATAAAAAAGAGGGGAAAATCTAGAAAAGGAATTGAAAAGAAATTGCTTGCCTCATTCAAATAACAGAGCTGATTTAAATCAGGGAATGAACTCTCTTGAATTTCTGGGTTGTAATGAGGACAATGCAGACTTATTGTTCAGACTCTTTCAAGCAAGCTGTAGCCAAGATGCTCAATAGAATTAAGCTCTGATCCCGCAATCACTTACGCCCCTGCAGAACTGGGTGGCTTCGCCAGAGACATTAGACGGGGTTATTCAGAGCGTTAAGTGTGTGTTTAAGTCGTTTGGAGCTGGGGAATCAAGCTGGAGAAAGGGGCACTGGGGATGTTCTCTGCATCCCGGAGCCGCTTCTCACCCGTGGCTGGGCTCGGGCACTGCCTGGATTCACTGCTTGGGTTAATTCCCAGCATTTTTTCATGTTCCCGCTGCTCATCTCATTGCCCACTGCTTGTTTAGCCTCTGTGCTGGACCCTGCCCAATATTTGCCTTCTCAGCCCTGCTGTTTGTTCTTATTTCCCTGTGCTTAATGTGTGTATCTGTTGCTGTCTGCCCAGGAATCTCAGCATCTCTCCCTTGCTGCTTCCCTTTTCCCTGCCCAGCCTCACAGAGGGAAACCTCCCTGGCTCTCCAAGGGCCAAGGATGCTCCCAACATCAGCAGATGCCCCAGTCTCATTGCAAACCAGAGCAGGAGATGCAGACAGCAGAGCTCTGGGCTCAGATTTTTGTTGCTGAGCCACAGAATAGCTTCTATAAAAGCTCAAGATCTTTTTTTTCCCCCCTCCTTCTGTATGAAAAGGTTTTTCTCCAAGTCTTACCGGGCGGGCTATTTCCCTTGGCAATTATCTACCTTTTATCCAGGGACCTCGAGCCTCTCTGTAAATGGAATTCCCCCACTGCTCTGTGCTTTGGGCAGTGTATTGGCCACTTTAGAGAGAGGAAAACCAAAGCACCCAGACAACACCTGCAGCAGCAGAGGGATGAAGGGGCTGTGGTCTGGCAGGGCTGGGGGTGTTCTGCCTGTCCCGAGGGACTGGGATGCAGGATCCTCATGTGCCCATCAGTGGACAGCTTCACAGGCATGTGTTTAAAGGTCCCCCTCCTTCCCCATATCCCTCCTTCCCCCTATCCTGCTGTTCAGCGCAGGGGCAAGCGAGAGCCCCCCAGAGCTTTGAGAGTGCTGGAAAATGGGAATAAAGATGAGGAAGCAAAGCAGAGAGAAGGGAAAAAAGATGCACTGAGTGAGGCACAGGCTGGAATTAGAATAAGCTGGTTTGCTCCCCCCAAAACCACCCAGCCTGTTGTTTGTATGAAGTTTCCTCTCGAGCAAGCAATTGTGAAGCCAACTCGTCCCATGAAATGAGCTGTCACTCCTCGTGCTGAGCTATTGATTGCAGCTTGGGGGGAGCCAGCAGCTGCTGCCGCCCGACCTGGGGGGGTTGTTTGGTGGGGACCAGCTCCTGGTATTGGCCCTTGGGGCTGGGGGGCTGCTGATGGCAGAGAACATCAACAGAGCTGCTGTGGGACACCTTGGGTGGCACCTCAAAGGTGCATCAGCAGGGAGCAGCCAACATTTTGGGAGGAGAACGTGGGGTTTGGCTCTAGGGTTGGTCCTCCTTGAGCTGTGGATTTTTTTCTGGTGTTTTTTCTCTCCAAAATCACCCCTGTGCTGCCTCTGCAATGTCCTCCCCCCAAGCACCCTGGTGTGCTGCTCCATCTCTCCTCCTCCTTGCTCCCTCTTCACCTTCCACCAGCTTCGTGCTTTGCTCAGACACAGGCTCCTCTTGCCCTTTCCTTTTCTGTGAGCTGGCAGCTCTCTGTTTTGCAGAGATCCCCCCACTCCTCATCCTGTCCTTCATTGCGCCACACTTGAGGCTTCCCCATCTTCCACCAGTGCTGCTATAGCAACTGCTGGAGATGCTCCAGCAAAGCCACCCCAGCCAGGGCCATCTGCACAGGAACGGCTCCTACTTCAGGTGTTCTCAGCACCGAGCAGGTAACGCTGCGTGTTACAAAGAGCAGCCGTTGTGGCTCTGGAGCTAGATCACCATCCAGGGGGTTTCTCAGCTAATAAAACCCTGCCTTGGCTACAGAGAGGAAAGTTTCTGCAGCTCGGTTGGCACTTGGTAGTCCTGCCATGAGTAGACCCAAATGCATTGTTGGTCATCCGTCACGTTTATGGACCTCACTTCATCCCGGAGGATCCCAACACGCTTTGCAGCAGATGTTGTGCAATGGGATCCATCACCCAGGGTCGAAGCATGGCCAGATCCTGGTGGGATGGAGCATGGCAGCTATTGAACATGGGGGGAACTCATCCCTTAGCCCCTGCAAAGCATCAGGAGAGGTGTGGAGGGGATGAAACCCACCTTCAGCTCAGAGCTGGGCATCTCAGCCTGCTGCTGAGGCTCATCCTCAGCTCTCTCTGGTCCTTCCCAGGCACACTCAGACCCACCATAGCTGGTGCAGCAGGTATGTCAGTGCCTGCTAAAGGCAAAAAATGCTGTATTTTCCTGCAGCTTCTGGACCTCTCATGGCTGAAGCAGATCAGTTGATCGATGGGGGTTGACGTGGCCGTGGCCCAAAGTTGCCTGCCCCGACAAGGCTGTTAACAAACAGATTTAATAGCAGCCAAGAAAGTCACTTTATAACCCCAGCAATCGCCACTTACTTTGCACAAGAGATTATAAATATCCTCTAGTTTCCCCGAGTGAATATTTTGGGTGAGATGGGGGAAGATTGGTGTCTCCCAACACCAGCTGGAGTCGGGATGTGTCCCTGTTCCCCTCTCACCTTGCTCTATCCTGGGATTCTTTCCAAAACTCTGTCATCATCCCAATTTCTTTTTGTTTCCATATTCCAGCACTGGCCCAGGCTGCCCAGGGAGGTGCTGGAGTCACCATCCCTGGAGGGATTCAGAAAATTAATAGATGTGGTGCTTTGAGATGTGGTCTAGGGGTCAGGGAGATGTTGGACAAAGGTTGGACTTGCTGATCCTGGAGGTCCTTTCCATCCTAAATGATTCTATGATTCTGTGATCCCTGGGCTGTTGGAAGCCCTTCTTTCTGCTCAGGGATGCTCAGGGCTGTGTCGTGTCCCTTGTCACCCCTGCTGCAGGTGGCTGGCTTGGGGAAGGGGGCTGGATTGAGGGGGGAAACCACCGTCAGCCTCTCTCAGCCTGGGCTGGCCCAGGGTTGATGTGACCAGAGGAGCTCCAGGGTAATATCCCTGTTAACGTGCTGGGGTCCCCAGCGAGCGCTGCAGCCCTGCCAGCCAGTTAATGAGCTGTGCTCCTTGCATTATCCCCTGTAATTGTCCTCCTATTAATGGGAATAATCCGTTAGTGGTAACACCCTGGGCCAGGATTCTCCAGCTCCTCTCTGCACCCCAGCTCTGGGTGCTCAGGGTAAAAGTGAGAATCCCCCCAGACCCTACAGTGGGGGGTCCTGAGGACAAAACTCCCCAGCCCCTCACTCCCCTGCGGCTCCTCCTGGTGGGTATTTCTCTTCCATCCTCTAAATGGGACCATCTTTTAAAATATTTTGAAATCCCCTGACCAAAAAAAAGCACTCTGTCAGAGGGAAGGTGTTATTGATGTTGTTATTATTGCATCCCTCGTCTCCGCTGCAAAGGATGCCTGCCCGTGCTGACAGCTGCTATTAAGAAAGTTGCCCAGCCAGTGTTTCTGGGGATATAATTCTTCCCGAGCAAAGTTAAACACTAAAAGGGGTTATTTCACCAAGTAAAAGTGAGAGCTGTGAAAAAGTTTGCCCGTGGCATGTGAATACTAATCGTGTTGTAGATTATCTGGAGATAGACCTATAGAAGAGATTCCTCCGTGCCCTTTAGACAGAGCAAAACCCATTACCCCAGTTCTGCAGCTGCAAAGGGTAAACTGGGTGAAGCTTTCCAGGTGTTCAGGCCAAACTGGGGGAGAAATGACATTTCTGTCAAGGATTCTCATGCTACAGGGCTGGGAAGCACAAGAAAATTCTTTTCCCCAATGCAGACAAGGTTTTGAGCATGTGCAGACCAGTATAAGGGTTCAGCCCCTTTATGGCTTTAACATAAAACCAGGAGATATGTGGTGGCTTGGGCTGGATTTTCTATGAGGTGTTAAAATAGCAGAGGGGGGAGAGGGACAGATGGAGGGAGGTGAGCACAGAGAACATGTCGAAGCCTTCACCTCCCCTCACTAGCTCCTGAGCATCTCTAATAAGCACCTAAAGTGACTATACTGGAGCTTGGGTGGCTGCCATGCAAGGGTTGGGACAGAAAAGAGCAGAGAATGGTATTCCTGGCAAGATCTTGTTTTTTAAGCATCCTCTCAAGCCCTGCTCTGGTTTCCCATGAGCTGAACAGCCAGAACCAGCCACAAAGCCCCGTCCTGCTGTCACCCAGTGCTTGGGGACAGCTGAGATGGTTCATGCTGGTATCACCACCCAATGGGACAGCTGAGATGGTTCATACCAGCATCACCACCCAACGGGACAGCCGAGATGTTTCATACCAGCATCACCACCCAATGGGACAGCCGAGATGTTTCATACCAGCATCACCACCCAACCCTTGGCCATCAGCAGCAGGATCCCAGGCAAGCAGCACAGGCTGCCATCCATTAACCATTTCCCTAGTGCTGCAATTTATCCCTGTCATTTAGGATTCTCGTGCTATTATTTAGTCTATTTCCAAGATCTTATTACATTTTTTATTCATAGGGAGGTTAGATTTATATATTGGAGATCAATAAAAGGCTCTATCATGGCTACATTATTAATAAGGACTACATTATAGGTAGACAGACAGCCCACTCTATTGGATTTACTTAGTAGATAAGCTTTTTGGGGGCAATCCTGAAAATTTACTACCTGTTCGATCCCTCTTCCTCTCCTTGCCTGTCCCTGGGCACCCATCCCTCCCTCCTTCTACACGGGGATAATGGCAACTTTATTTAGCAGCATATGTCCTTTGTCCCTGCAGATGACACTGTGGTGGCTCTACCCTCTAAGAGCTCCTAAATCTGCATGAGAGGCAGGAGATGTGTTGTGGGAAGAGCATCCTCAGCTTGGTGCCATCATGGTCATGGTGTCTTTGATATTATACCACGGTCTAGAGGTCAGGGAGATGTTGGACAAGGGTTGGACTTGGTGATCCTAGAGGTCTTAATGATTCTATGATTCTGTTCCCTTTCTGCTCTAGCTGTCACATCCTGGCTGGGTAGGGAATGTGTCCATGGTCACCACCAGCACCTGATAGCAACATACCCTACCAGACATGGGCAGTAAATTGAGGCAGCAACATAAATCAGGAAAATTCAGGATAAATTCAACTGCTGATGCTTGATGGTGGGTGATGCAACCCCACAGTGCAAGCTCTTGCTCCAAACTCTCCTTTCAAGTCAGATATTGAGCCTTGTAGTCATCAAGCAGGGATTCACCATCATGTGCTTTCAAAGGGAAGGAATTTTCCCAAGGTCACACATGGAAGGGATGGAAAAGCTCCTGGGGTAGGGACGAGCTCAGCACCTCCTCGTTCTGGTGACCCCCGTCCTCCCTGGCCAGCTTCCTACAACACATAAATCTAATTCTAATCAACAGTAATTAACCCTAATCATCATAATTAACAGCGAGTGGGGAAAATACCAGCTGGAATAATCAAATCCCATCAGCCTGGTGCTACCTGTGCCTGGGAAACCCGCGGGGGGATAAGTCAACTCATCCACACTTGTACCTCGCGAAGGTTTTACGAGCGCAGGAACCGTCGGGCTCATCAGAAACGGTTCCAGCGACGGTTCAAGCTCTGACCTCCTCCAGCTAATTAGCAGCACGGCAGTTAATCATGGAGAAGCTTTAAAGGGCTGGGTTCCTCCCTCTGCTGTGGCTGCTGTTTGGGGATGCTGCGTGAGCCGCTGCGAGCTCTGTGTGCGCTGGTTAACACGAGAGGGGCTGGCGGGGGATGTGCAGTGGTGCAGGTTCAGTCCCGGGGTGGAAAATCAATACCATGCATAGAGGTCTTGCATACTGAGGATGGCTTTCCTTCCCCTGGTGCTCTTAGCATTCAGCACCTCTCTGCTCTCAGCCTTGAGCGTGGAGGAGAGCAAAGAATACTTGGCTGAGGAGGTTTTACAGATATTTAATTATCATCTCCTCTTGAGATCTTCAGGTGAACAACGCCGGGTGAGAGATAGAAGGGAAATTTCTAAGTTAACACCGTGACTACAATGAGCAGCCTTCACACAGGAATAACACCATTTATTAATGAAACATCAGATGTTGTATCTGCCCTTCCCTCGCTGGGGACCCTCCAGTGGTGGTGGCCCCGTGGGGACCAGCGGCTGCAGATCCAGCTGTGGCAGAGCATCCCGCGACAGCAGCACATCTGGGAGCTGCCTGTTGGGATGCTGGGGAGCGTTTCCAGGCATCTGCTGGGAGGCAGAGCTGCCAAATCCCTCCCCAGCTTTGTTCTCCACGGGGAGCAGAGGGAAATAGTCGCCCAGAGCAGTGTGGTGGAGAAAGCTCCTCTCCAACGCCTCGGATGGCACTTGGCTGTCT
This sequence comes from Brachypteracias leptosomus, assembly GCA_013401335.1. Lineage (NCBI taxonomy): Eukaryota > Metazoa > Chordata > Aves > Coraciiformes > Brachypteraciidae > Brachypteracias > Brachypteracias leptosomus. The sequence continues at coordinate 124,397 of VYZX01008289.1, read as the reverse complement.
GCACGCAGCATTAGCAGCCATGTGTGGGCATGATTGATGTCTAATTACTGTCACAGCACAGTATGGCCACTGCTCTGGAATATTCCCTGCCCAGTGGAGCTCCTCGAGGCTTTGCTCAGCTCCTCGGTGCTTTCCAGGCTGTCCTACATGAGGCTCAACCCTCAGTGGCCGTCTCTGCCTTTGAAGAAGATTTAAAATAACAATCTGTTCTGGTTTGGTTTCTTTTTTTCTCTCCCCAGCTCTTCTGAAATTCAGATCTTTCCACCGTGTTCCCAAAAAAAAGGCAGCCCAGCCGGTCGGCAATAATAGTCTTGCAAAGTTCCAAATCATCTCTCTTCTACTCCAACTAAACTGTGTCCCTGCTCAGAATGAAATCAGGTATTTTAGCAGCATTAAGTACTTTTAACTACGCTGTTTATTATGCTGTGGATTGCGGTTTGTTACAGGTTTTCTCAGCCATTATATGATTTTGGAGGGGATTTTTTTTTATTGGCGTGTGTGTGTGTTTTCTCTCAGGAGCTCGTAGCACTTAAATTTGTGTTGTATAATAGTTGGTATAATCATCTAAATTAAATGCATCTCTGCTGTATGATGCTTCATGTTAATTCCACAGCACGATAGCAGATGCATAAGTAAGAGAGCTGTGGATGGGCTGGGGAGCTGTGGATGGGCTGGTCCTGGCTCTGCTCCTCCAGGGGGTAAATCAGGAGATGCTCCAGATGGAAAAAGGGAGAGCAGGATGGGACCTACCAGCTGCCCCATGAGCTGATCCCATGGCAGAGCTTCCAGCAGTCACTGCCCCCAGAATTTCTGCCATTTCACTCAGAGAGCTTAAAAAAAGAAGAAAAAATGATTATTATTTAATATATATAATTATATATATAATTATTTATATATTTTATTATTAATAATAATTGTGGGGTTTTTTCTTGGTGAAAAAGCTTTTTCATCATACATCAGCACCACGCTCGCCACTGCTCAGCTCCAAACCTCCACATCTTGGGGTGAGTTTTTTACCTTCCATCCTTACCTTGCCCTCCTCATGCAGCCACTGGTCCCCAGGGATGATGTGATGGTGTCCCCAGTAAGGACCTCATGGCCATGGTGGGGCTGGGGACAGCTCAAGGTGGGTGCAGTGGGGCTGGGCTGAGGGTTTGCAGAGATTATATATATATAATATATAGTTATATATAACTACTCCCTCCATTGGTTCTCCATTGTCCTTACCCAGATGTTTGCATCACTGCCAAAAGAGAACAAAACATGATTACAGATGGAAAATCAACATCCGAAGAGGTGAGATGCTTCTCTTAAATTCAGTTAAGAATTAAAGGTGTTTTGGGGTAGAATAAGGGACCAAAGCCATGATTCCAGCAAGTGTTCTGGGGCAAAATAAGGGACAAAGTCATGATTTTCAGTGGGTGTTTTGGGGTAGAATAAGGGACCAAAGTCGTGATTTCCAGGGGGTGTTTTGGGGTAGAATAAGGGACCAAAGTTGTGATTTCCAGCAGGTGTTTTGGGGCAGAATAAGGGACCAAAGCCACAATTTCCAGTGAGTGTTTAGGGGTAGAATAAGAGACTAAAGCCATGATTTCCAGCAGGTGTTTTGGGGTAGAATAAGGGACCAAAGCCACAATTTCCAGTGAGTGTTTAGGGGTAGAACAAGAGACTAAAGCCATGATTTCCAGCAGGTGTTTTGGGCCAGAATAAGGGACCAAAGCACAATTTCCAGGGGGATTTCAGAGCCCCCCATCTCCCAGGCGTGGAGCAGGTTCACCAACAGGTTGGAGAGCAATTGGTATGCAAGCTACAGCCACGGCCGCCTTTATATCAGAGCCTCACAAAGGCAATTCCCAGCAATTGATATAAAAAGGTGTCAGTTCTGGTTTAAGTACTGTATTACCAGCAAAGATTTATCTGCTTCAAAGGCAGGCCTCGTGCCACCGAGGGAATAAACAGCTCTTCTCCTTATCTCTCTCACATAGTGCAATATTTTCTCTGCTCGACTTTGGCTGGGAAAAGACTTTTTCTTCCACTTTCTTATTCTTATATTGTAATTTAGAACAAACCCTCCAAGTGGCCCCGGAAAATGGTTTATTAAGGTCACTGGAAGGGAGCAGAGGGATGGGTGGTGTCCCCTGGGATGGTGCAGGGGGATGGAGGGAGGTTTGTGTGGGTGCTGCTGTGGGCAGGGGCTCCAGGGATGGGGGCAACTGGTCCAGAAAACAGCTCCAGTGATAGGGGAAAAGATGAGGAGATGGTTTCCCAAAGCCCATCAGCTGCTTCTGTGCAGAAATCCTGGAGAGAAACTGATGGGGCATGGAGCACATAGAGAAGAGAAGGCTCCAGAGAGACCTTCTTGGGGCCTTTCAGTGCTTAAAGGGGCCTCTAAGAAAGATGGGGACAGACGTTTGAGCAGGGCCTGTTGGGACAGGACAAGGGGTGATGGTTTTAAACTAAATGAGGGAGATTTAGACTTGATAAGGAAGAAATTGTTGAGGATAAGGGAGAGCCTGTGCCAGGGTTCCCAGAGAGGTGGTTGATGCCCCATCCCTGGCACCATTGCAGGTGAGGTTGGCTGGGGCTCTGAGCAACCTGCTCTGGTTGCAGATGTCCCCGATCCCTGCAGGGGGTTAGACTTGAGGACTTTAAAAGGTCCCTTCAACCCAAACCATCCTATGATTCTATGAAACTGGAAACAGCATCTTGGACCACTCCTGGGTCCCCCTCATCTCGCCCTGCTCATGGGTGGGATGCGAGGAGCGAGGGATGCAGGGGAGGGTCATGTCCCCACCTCTCTATTTGCTCCAAGAAGGGTGAGGAGCAGCCTGTGGCTCTGCTGGGTGATGGAGTGGCTGCTCAGGGGGGAGAGATCAATAGATACAACAGTTTCCACGGGCTCGTTTGTGAGCTGCTGAGTTGCTGCCGTACCTGGAGCTGCATGGGAATGAGCCCTGGGCTCTGCTGGGCTTGTGGAGAGGGGAAAAAAAGAGATTGTAGGATGTGACTGGGCTTTGCTGGGGCTGTGGAGCAGAAAAAAGGGGAGATGGCAGGATATGACCCATCTGGAGCTCGTGGTGGGTGAGGGGATGAGTTGGACGGGTCCCCACCAGCCCCAGGTGATGCTGCCGTGCAGCTTCCCCAAGTAATTCCAGGCTCATTTTTTAAATGATGTCTTTAAACATATTTATACAGGCCACATATATTTTACGTGGTGGCAACAATGCGTTTTATGAAGCATATAAAAAAAGCAGATAGAAATTATCTATTTCTCCTGTACATCTTGTCTCTTTTTTGGGGGGGAAGAGATAACAAGGACCTATTTCATTTTGCTGTTTGCTGCAGGATGCCCTGCAATAAATTGAGCAGCGAAGTTTTGAAAAATGCTGCTTTTTTTTAATGCCATTCTGAGCTGGAAGGACCCAGCAAATAGCAAACACTATTTGCAGGCTATCAAGCCCAGGGTCCCTTTTGCTCCCCTCTCCTGTTTGCTCACTGAAATGAATGAGCCCTTTCTGCAGCGAGCATCACCACGTTAATGGGAACTAAAGAGCATCGTGTTTGCAGAGGATCCAGGATCTCCCCCACCACAAACTTTGCATAAATTGTTCTTGAGCTATCGGGGAACAATTAGAATTATAGAATCAGAGATTTAGATCAAGCCCAGGCGAGAGCTGCTGCCGGCTGCTGATTGGCAGCTCTCCCCTTCATCAAATATTCAGCAGGGCTATTTCATTATCAGCCTAATTCCTCCTCTGCAGCCACGGCTGGGTGGTTTGAGAAATTAAACTGTACCTTCACCTCCAGCCAAGGCAGCTCCTGGCAGGCGGGGAAGGGGAGAGGGGGTTGATTCTAAACCCCCAGCGTGGCAGCACCTTGCACGAGAGGAAAATTAATCACGGGCAAAGTGAGCTGGTGAATGAAGCCAGCAAGCTGGGCAATTACAGCCACGGCCCCCGGTTAATTAGTCACTTGCCTTGGCTGTGGAGAGAGCCCTGTGGAGCACGGGAGCTGGTGAAGGGTGGCTGGGGAGTCTCCTGCATCTCAGGGCTGGGATGAGCAGGAATAATTCGGGTTTTTGGTGGTGGTGACCCTGCTGCATGGAGGAGTGATGGGGATGGTCATAATATTAGTGACATGTGGACCTGAGCGGGATGGGAACCAGGGGAGGGGAGGTTTAGATGCTCAGACACCTGGGATGCTTTGAGTTGGTGTGAATTCTGCTTGATGTGCCCACAAACCCTCCTTGTCTCCACTATGGGAGGGTTTAGGGTATTTTTCAATATCTCCCAGTACATGACTCTCAGTAGCTCCCTCTTCATTATCACAGGTGGCCAGAGGACTAGAGCAGGGATTGTTCCCCTGGATTGGGCACTGAAACCTTGGTTCAGTTTGGGCCCCTCACTCCCAGAAGGACATTGAGGAGCTGGAGTGGCCAGAGAAGGACAACAAAGCTGGGGAAGGAACAAGCGACAAGACAGGAGGAACCAGCTTCAAGTTGCCCCAGGTGAGGTTGAGGTTGGAGCTGAGGAACAATTTGTTGGTGTTTGGGGCTGTGAAGGGCTGTGCCAGGCTGGGCAGGGCAGTGGTGGAGTCCCCATCCCTGGAGGGGTTTCCAAGGGGTGGAGATGTGGTGCTGAGGGCCAGGGGTTAGTGGAGCCCTGGCAGGGATGGGGAATGGGTGGACTCGATGATCTTAAAGGTCTTTTCCAACCAAAATGACTCTAATATTCTACACTTTTATGATTCTAAACCCCCAGCAGGCAGCAGGGCTGGTCCTGTGCAGGCTGTGGATGCTCTGGCCCATCTGGGCGAGCTCCATGTGCTCACTTGTCACATCCCTCTGCTCGCTGGGGATTTGCTGGTTCGTGCATCACCGTCAGGGCTCTGCTCAGCCCGGCCCTGGCTCCTCTCCACACAATTACACATGCAGACACTGGAGTGTAGTGCAGACGGGCCAGGCACCTGCATACAGATCAGCCCCAGAGCCAGGGCTGGCTGGGATGGCACCCAGGGCTCAGACACCAGCAGCAGGGACCTAATGAAGAGCTTCGTGCATGGGTGGCTGTGATGAAAACCATATACCCAAGAGGACTCCTCTTGGCCACGCTCAGGAGTCACCAATCGTGAGGGAAGCGTTGAGAAAACCCCAAGGAAAGAGCCCAATGTTTGCACTGGAGCTGGAGGGTCTCTCCCCCTCCCCTCCCCACATCTTGGGTACTAAAAAGTGTGGCAGGTGGAGGGTTCTCTTACCTGCTGAAGTATTTGGCCACCGGCTACTGGAGGCAGGAAAAGTTTAGGATTTATTCATGGCCACCTGTCAGGGGCTGTCATTCCCCACGCTGAGCTACAGCCTGAAGTTCCCTCTGCTATAAATCAGCTCCTCTTGGACATCATAACTCTTCTTTATAGGCTCTTCCCCCCCATAAATAAACCTCATTCCATATGTATATACTGCAAAAGGCAAGCCTGATTTGCAGCTCCGTGCCAGCTCAGGTGGCATCTCTCTGCCAACTGACAAAGCGCCCGGGGAATCTCTCCAGCTTGTGCATCCCTGCCTGGGATCCCTCAGATGCAGGGACCAGGACAATCCAAGGAGACCTAGATGAAGGAAGGCTTGGGATGGATGCTCTTTCCCATCCAAATTGCCATAGAGCAGAGCAGGGAGTGGAACCAGTGACTTGGGAAGTCCTTCAGCCACAAAATCCTCTTTGCATGCAGAGAATAAGTTCATTTACTGAAATTAGGACCAGCTGAAGAGACATGTCATTAACAGAAGGGGGGGAAAAAAGGAGATTTGCAAGAAGCATGAGCGAATTAAGCAGGGTCTGAGGCTTGTTTTCCCTCCCTCTACACGCCTGCCCAGGGAGGGACGCAGCAGGGATGGAAGTGGCTCCTTGGGGGATGGGGAAGGTGACTCTTCATCCTCAGCATCCCCCAGCCAGGAGCAGGGAGGGAGCAGGGGTCAGTGCTCAGCCCCAGACAAAGGCCTCGTTTCAGTGGAGCAATTTATGTCCCCCACTGTCTGCCTGAAGAATGGACCCTCTATTTTTGTCCTCTGGCTGGTATTTTAATGGCAGATTAACAGGAACTAGGTCTAAAGGTGCAATCTGTCTTTTTCTTTTCCCCCTTAAAGAGACTGCAGGATGCATGTTGGCATTTGGGTTCTGTCGAGGGCTTAAAGAAGGCACTGGCCAGAGACCACATCATGGAGCCAAGTCCCAGGGACCCCTCAGAGCCCAGGAGTTGGAAATAGAGACTTCACCCAACCCTTCATAGCACTTTCTTCTCTCTTTATCACTCCAGGGATCTCACAGGGATGCCAGAAAGGCCAAGCCCAGACTCAACCCAAGCATGTGTGGATGCAAATCCCACTGAAATCAATAAAAGCAGCTCCCATCCACCCTCATCCCAATTTTCTGCACCAAATCCAAGGGAAAGGAGATGGAGCAGCCTGTACCCAGAGCCCAGGAGGCATTAAACCTCTTCTAGAGCTCCTCCTTTGCATGGCCGTTGAGGATTGCAAGGCTGGGGATGCAGGGGGATAAATCCTGGCAGGGATCCCTGCCCATCCATACCCACTCCCTGAGCCATGGGCTGATTTATGGCCACTGCCCAGATTACCATTTGGAATGGTTTAAGTCAGAACCTTCCTAAGCAGAGAGAAGATTAAGCCCAGGAGGAGCATTCTTAATAATTCCAGCAAGCTGCAGCCAGGGAGGTGCAGGGGAGCCCCAGCACTGGTTCTGGAGGGGGTGCTGGGATGCTGAGCACCTTTCAGACCCCAAACTATTTAGTTTTTGAGACCAAATCATGGTGTTTTCCCCATCTCTCCTTGCTGCAGCCCTGAGCAGCCTGAGGCCCAGCACCTGGGGCTGGTTTCTGGCATGGAGAGCTCCCAGCTTCTGGCTGCCATCTCCAGTCAGGATATTTTTCCCATTATCCTCCTCGTGACTATTAACAAAGCTGCCGGTGTTGGCTGCTGAGAATTACTTAGAAATCACAAGGCAGCCCAATCAATACTGCTCCCAGCCACGCTGGAGCTGCTGGGATGAGCTGGGGTGGGCAGAGGACCATGTCTGCATCCCAAGCATCCCACCATGGAGCAGGAGCAGGATGAAGCCGAGGTGTCCCCTCCCAGGAGAACGTGTCCTCCACCCATGCCTCAGGTCAGAGGGGATGCAGGGATGTCAGTCTTGGTTTCTTTAGGTTGGAGAAGACCTCTGGACTTGATGGTCCTAGAGGGTGCTCAAGGATATGGTGTAGAAGTGGCCTGGTAGAGATAGATAATGGTTGGACTCAACGATCTTATACGTCTTTTCCAACCACAATTCCATGATTTTGTCTTTCCCAACCTAAATGATTCTATGATTCTCTGACTAGGGATGGATGAAGAAACCAAGATGAACCTTCCATCACAACTGAACAAGGCCTCCTCCTTACCCTGAAGGACCCTGGAGCATCTTATTTACCTCTTAAAATTAATATCACACTTAAACACCCCTCCAGATTTATCCTGGGACAACCTCCAGCCCTGGTGCAGGTTTATGGAGATGCTGTTGATCAGGACCAGTGATCACAGCAACAAGAGGGTGATGCCAGGAAACTTCTCAGGGCTGCTCCTGATTTACATCCATGATTTTGCTTCATCACAAGCGCTGCCAACACAGCCCCAGTCAGAGGCAGCTTCCACCAGTGTGGCAGGAGTTTCTCCTATAAATTATCTCCAGAGCACAAGGATTTCAAGCCTGCCTGCCCTAGATTAAGCCACGTCCTTGTGAGTCTGGAACTAGAGAGGAAATAAATCCCTCTCTCCTTGTTTTTTAACCTGGCCTACCTGGCTGGAAAGCCACGACCCAGCAGGAGACAACCCCCCCTTGTCTCCGTTGTGGTTGGCAGAAATATTCAGCATCCTTTCATCTCGTCAGGAGGGAAACTGAGGCAGGGAATGAGCCAGGGGAGGCTCCGAGCTCCCTGGAGGAACCTGGGGCAATAAGAAATACCCCAGCAGAGCCAGAAGTGCAATGCCCAGTGCTCCCCCTCCCCTGGGGCTGCTGGGATGTGTAATTAAATAATCAATTATCAGCACACGGGCTCCGTGGGGGCATTTATGGCCGTGGTGCAGGCAGGGGTTGGCAGGAGCGTGGTGCTCTGCCAGATGGGCCATCAAACCCTGCTGCTGGGCAAGCGTGGAGCTCCTCTGCTGCCTTCAGAGCTCTGCTGCCTCCCTCCCCTCGTTTGCAGCGGATTTACAAATCCTTTAAGTATGGGAGAAACGGAGCCTCCCCCCAGGAGAGCCAGATGGCTGCAGAGGCATCAGAAAGGCACTCAAAGCAAAGGGGTTTTTTTGTTGTTCGGTGGATAAGAGCCCTGTGTGCGTGTCTGTGGATGGCTGCAGATGATTCATTAGTGGTTAACTCTCCTGCCCTCCTCCTCCTCCTCTCGCCTTGGAGCTGGGAGGAGCTGGAGCTTGGGCCTCCTGACTGGGGAAGCTGGGGAAGGGTCTAGAGCAGGAGTGTGGGGAGGAGCAGCTGAGGGAGCTGGTGGAGAAAAGGAGGTTCAGGGGACCCTGACAACTCCCTGCAAGGAGGTTGGAGTCAGGTGGCAAACTCCCTTCTTCTCCCAAGGAACAAGTGATGGGACAAGAGGAACCAGCCTCAAGTTGGCCCAGGGGAGGTTGAGGTTGGAGCTGAGGAACAATTTGTTGGTGTTTGGGGCTGTGAAGGGCTGTGCCAGGCTGGGCAGGGCAGTGGTGGAGTCCCCATCCCTGGAGGGGTTTCCAAGGTGTGGAGATGTGGTGCTGAGGGCCAGGGGTCAGTGGTGCCCTGACAGGGCTGGGGGAATGGTTGGACTCAATGATCTGAAAGGTCTTTTCCAACCAAAATGATTCTATGAGTCCTTGAAAAGGGTTTTGCTTTAATCCTGCTGGGGAAGGGGTGGGACTGATGCTGGGTCACCTCTTGTCCCAGTTTCCACCATGCAACCACTGCAACAGCCACTTCCAGCCTTCATCCCAACTGCAGAACAACCTGCTCTAGATGTCCCTGCAGGGGGTTGGACCAGATGACCCCGAAAGGTCCCTTCCCACCCCAACCACTCCACAATTCTGGGATTCTCTGCCCCTTTTCCATTTTATTTTTGTCTCAAACAGCAGCAGCCCTCTCCGAACCCTCAGCATCATGAATCACCTCACATAGTAGGAGCCCAGGCAAGAGGGCACCGGGCATGTGTGGGACAGAGATAAATCTGGAGCTGCTCGCAGAGCCTCTGCTTGTTTAGTTACGGCAGAGGAATAAACGTCTGCTTTGTGTCAGCTCTTTGCAAGGTCCTCCAACGTCCTTCCAGCCCCAGCTCCGCTGCTCACATCCAGTCTCGGGCTGAACAAACATAACCACGGCCAGAAATTGATTTTTCTAAAAGCATAATATGCACACACACAGAAAAAAAACAAACCCAACCCAACATGTATAAAATATGTCGGCTTGTAGGGGAACAATTGAGCTTCTTTCCTGCCCCCAAAAAAATCAATGGTGAGGGCGTGTGTAAAAATACAATGGCACTAAACTCCCAATAATTAGGCGATTGTGCTAAGTGAACATCTTATTTAAAAATGGCTCGGTACAGGCTGGTGAGACACAATCTAATCAGAGCCAAGCAGGAAATGTAGCAGTTTCCAGGTGAGTAAGCTGGAATGCAGAACTCGTCGTATGAAAGGAAAGGGGGGGGGGAAATAAAAATCAGGGCTGGAAATGACAAGGGAAGGAAGGGAGAGGAGTCAGCTGCAGAGATTGGAGGAACAGCAGCACATCCCTGTTGTTATTTTGGAGGAGAAAGCAGGGTGGAAAGAATGAGGGGAAAGCACCAAATTAAATCAAATGTTATTTAAAAAATAGAAAAGGAGCTGCTCAGCAGCTCAGGGTTGGGGGTTTTTTGGGGGGGTTGGGTAATGGAGGCCAAAGGGATGGGGTGGAGCAGAGGAAGGGATGGGAGAGGCTGAGGGGTGTGGAGGGAGTGGGGTGAGGGTTATGGGCTTGTCCTTGTCCCCCCATCTCCCCACCACCTCCTGCTGCAGCCTCATCCCACAGCAGATGTTTCCTTCGGGTCAGGAACCAGCAACAAGAACAGGTGGGAATCTGCTACCCTAAAAAAGTGGGTTTTTAATCCCATTTTCATGCAAATGCCTTCGTGATAAAGACCAAGGAAGTTCAACATAGGTGCTGGGGCATAATTGCATTTGAATAGATTGCTTTTGGGGAAAAAAATGCTTTTTCTTTAATTTGGAACTCCCTGGTGCACCAGCTGCTCCTCCAAACATCTCCAGGGCTCACTGCTCCCATCAGGGGTTGAGCAGCTCCACAATCCATGAGCACTGGAGTTCTTGGTACCTCCAGCTCATCCGTCCTTCCCAGTTCATCACTGGGGCTCAGCCCCTGTCCCTGCTGCTTTTCCTGGTTGTCCCTTGAAGATGGTGGTTGAAGCATCACCAAAGGCCACCATGGTGAGGAGCATTGGCAGGAGAACGTGGCCGTGATGCTCTCACAACGTTTAGGTCAAGCAAGGGGTGGAGATGGGGCAGCTGGGAGGGCAGGACTGATGGAGAGGGACCAGGAAAATCTATTTTCCCCCTCGCCTGGCCCAGGCTGCCCAGGGAGGTGGTTGAAGACCCATCCCTGGAACTATTTCAGGGGAGGTTGAAGCAACCTGCTGTAGCTGCAGATGTACTTGCTTAGTGCAGGCGGGTTGGACCAGGTGACCTTGAAAGGTCCCTTCCCACCCAAACCATATGATTCTATGAAACATAAACGTGATGTGGACAAGGCAATGAGGGGCAGGAGATGATGGCTATGGGTAGGAGGTGATGGCTGCAGGGCAGGGGTCCTGCTGTCCCATGCTGAGGTTTGTCTACAGGCAGCACGATGAGAAGCATCCTCCTCTCCTCCATCCCTTCTCTCCATAATTTGCCTTTGCTTTCTCATAAAATTTAGATGATCCAGGCTGGGAGGAGACCCCCCCTCCCCCTGTTGCTTGGTGGAGCAACACAGCTGGTACCAAACCCTGGGCCTGAGGAGCTGGAGCTCAGAGGTGGCCACGTTCTCCTGCTCGCAGAGAAGCCCTTTGAAGGCAGGTGGGGAGTGATGTGAGGGGTGAGGGGCTGGGGGGGCCCAGCTTTGATCTGGGGTGGGGATGCAGAGCACAGACTCTCAGCCCTGCTCCCCTGGGTGAGGATTTCCATAAATCAGGTACAAGATGAGCATGGGAGGGGGCACATGGGGGTCCCCAGGAGCAGCTCCTGGATGGATGCAATGACTTTCCAACAGTCCCACCCCACAATCAGCTCCATCCAGGACTGGACACCAGGCAAGGCACACCAGCCTCATCCCTCCCCTGCTGCCCAGCCCTTGTTTGCAGGGCTGCCTGCTCAGAAAGGCTTTAACCCCCCCCATTCCTCTCCCCCCCTCCCCAGTCTGGCTGTGCTGGGAGACAAACCCTCCAGCCTCTCATCCCTCAGCACCCCGGGCTCAGCTTCTGAAGGTCACTTCTGACCCATGTTCCCTCACACGTGCTGAGTCTCCACCTCATTTCCTATGCATTGAACTTCACAGACCTGGAGGACTCTCCAACAGCAAGACATGGGGATTTGACCATTATTTTTCTCTTGCCTTTCCCCCCCCAAACTCTCTCCAAGACAGGATTATGGGTTGCACCTATTAATTTTAAACCTGGAGCACCGAGTGGAACTTTGCTCAGTGTTTTATAACCTGCTTTCTCCCAAATCCCCTCTCTGGCCAGAGCTGCACTTCTGCCCTTCCCAGCAAGGAAGGAGAAACTGGGGTGGAGGTGGGAGGGGGGGTGAGATGTCTGGAGGGATGCAGGGACCCTGCAGTGATTCACTGATGGAGCCTGGATCTCCTACCAGCTTCTGCTCAAGGAAAGGGGTGACTGAAGCAGTCATGGAATCATTTAGGTTGGACAAGACCTCCAGGATCATCAAGTTCAACATCTCCCTGACCCCCAGACCATGTCTCAAGCACCACAACTACTTGTTTGTTGGACTTCTCCAGGGATGGTGACTCCAGCACCTCCCTGGGCAGCCTGGGCCAGGGCCTGACCACTCCTTCAGTAAAGAACGGGTGAGGTCCCACTGATCTCACACTGTTTGGAAGAGCATGGAAAAGGTGGGAGCAGCTTCTACATCCCTCTGGGATGCTCTGCCCTCTCCCCATGGCCATGCCTTGAAAGGGACCCGTTGCAGGCTGCTAAAGCCCAAACCTGCCTTGCATTAACATGAGCAAATGCTTCCTAATCCCTCCTGGGCTCCTCTTCCCCAGCTCTCCCATTTGGATGAGTCTGTTAGGCTGGTCCTGGCGAGCCCAGCGGGGTCGGGGCTGGGTGGGTATCTTTGCCCAGCACCCTGCACACGGGTCCTGCTGCTGGCCAGGGGCCCTGGATCCCAGCACCATAAAAGCATCACAAACCCCGAGCTGTGCCAGAGCCCCTGCCAGCAGCAGACAAAGGCTGTGCCACCACAGTGCAGAATTAATCCAGCAGTTCCTGGGGATTTAGGGCATGGAAAAAGCATGGAGAAGGTGTCCTGGGGTGTCTGGTTGCCCTTGGACCCTGCCACAGCTGGATCACCCCCTTTTTAGGTTGGTATTTGCAGCAGGGCAGCACCAGTCACCCCCCAAACCCCTTCCTCATCCTTGCTTGCACAAGAGGAGAGGCAAGAAAGGGCCTGAGGTTTGGATTTGCGTTTAATTTTAGCCTTTTTAGGGGGGAATATCAAATTCCAGCCATGATTAAAGTGTGAGGTGTTTGGCAGGGCTGCCTATAAAGCAGTGATGGGGGATTGGTTTCACTCCAAGCTTTTACACCCTGAGTCCTGCATGGTCCTGGGTGAGCACGGCCACAAGGGAAGGTTTTATAGAGCATAAAGATGCTGTAAAATGAGGGGAGCTGGGCTGGGTTAAAGCAAACCCTGCTCGAGAGGAGCTGGAGGAGTGAAGGAGCAGCTGCTGGGGAGTTCTGCTGCCATTAAGCCAGGAACCATCCCTGTCACCCTTTGGTCCCTTTACCCACATCCAGTACTTCGAATCATAGAATGTTTTGGGTCACAAGGGACCTCCAAAGGTCATCTAGTCCAACCCCCTACAATAACAGGGACATCTCTACCGAGGTCAGGCTGCTCAGAGCCCCATCAAGCCTGACCTTGAATGTCTCCAGGGATGGGGCCTCCACCCCCTCTCCAGGCAACCTGTTCCACTGATCAATCACCTTCATATTAAAGAGCTTTTTCCTAACATCTAACCTAAATCTACCCTTTTCTAGCTTAAAACCATCACCCCTCATCCTAAGTGGGGTGGGAAAGGGAAGGATCCTGGTGGATGAACCCAAAGCAAGCACAATCCCCGTGGTGCCCCAAGGATTTTTCATTTACTTCTTTATTTACTTTCATTATAAACAGCCAAAAGACTTGATCCCAATTCCCCCTTTAAATGGGCAAAGCATAATATTGATAGTTTGCAACAGATCCAAGATGGATTGAGCTCCTCAATCAGCCAGCACAGGCTCTTTGAGCAGGGGATGGATCGAAGCCATAAATTCCTGCAGACAGGATTGCTATGCAATAGCCTAATACATCTTCTATTCAAGCTTTTATACATTATGTTTCGTCCTGCATTTTGGTAGCACTATTTATGGACTGGGAGATGCCCCTTGAAGAAGGAGCAGCCCCCAAGGGTCTTCCCAGTGCTTGGAATATCTGCAGAGATGCCCGTCTGTGGGATGGGCAGAGAGGCTGGGGTCAGATGTTGGTCCAAAATGTGTTTTCTGAGGCTTTTTACCCTTGATTCGGGTTCAATATTTTCAGAACTGGACTCCTGGAGCTCCGTTTTCCCCACTAAAAGTCTGTATGGCTTGAAGGACCCCAGCAAGTCCCTCTGTGTGGGCACACTAGGAGACTTTAAAACTCATTCTGCTGCATTTTCCTGTGGGTTCCTTTCTCTGCTGTGAACGGGGAAAAGCACCAAGGAAATGCACTTTAAATGGGTAAACAAAAAGAGGAATTCTCCCGAATCATAATTTTCTTTTCATGTGGCTCTGCCTCAAGGCTTCTGGCTGGTAAAATTAAAGAAATACAATTAAACTGTAGCTGGGTCCCTGGTGCCTCTGTGCAAACGAAGGCAAAACACTACAGCAAAAAGCACCCAGGCCTCCATAACTTCACTGCTTTAATTTCAGCTCCTCTTCACATCCCTGTCAGGAGCTGGTCCCATCTGCTGCTACTCTACAGTCTCGCATGAAGGGAGCTGGCAAGTCTCACCTTCCTTCCTCATGGGCAGGTGCCAGCAAGCTAAAAATACAGTTAGAAATGACCCTTTTCTTGGCAGCCTGAAAGCTGCAGCAAGACAAGAGCTGGCGAGGAGCAGCACCCACCTTCTCAATGGGCAGGGGGCTGTTTTCTTGGTAGACTTTCTGTCCCATGTCATTGCTCCATCGTGGTCAAGGCTGTCCCTTAAAAGAAATATCCTCCGGGCAGTCACGGGCTTGGTGGGATGGAGCTGAGCAGAACAAAAGCATCTCCATCCTGCAGGAATGTCTCATTTATTGCTTTATGCCTTTTTTTTTCCTAGTAAACAAAAAAAATAATCCCTTTCCTCAGGAATGGACACAGCCCATGGTGCTGCCAGGGTGAGCACCCAAAGCACTGGTGGATTTTAGCCCTCCTGAGTTTGGGGTCCAGCCCAAGTGCTCCGTGCACTTTGTGTCCATGCATTGGGGTAAAACCAGATAATTCAGAGTCCAACCAGCACGACCAGTCCCTGCGTGTGATGAGCAAAGTCAGAGGCAAGCAAAGAGCTCCAGAGCCCATCTCCCTGACTTCTGGAGAGGGTTTTATCTCCTCAAACCAAAGGGGCAGATGCCTGGGGTGTGTGTCCAGGGGACTGTGCTGCCCGAGTGCACTTTATAAACCCCAAGCTGGTTATTGCAGCCATAAATAAGTAGAGCTTTTAAGAGGAGGAGATAGAGTCTGGGGGTTGCACGTTTAATAGATTTGGGGGGTGTATGTGCCTGTGGTAGAGCCCAAGCTGGATGTCAGGCGGTGACATTGCACCCAACATCATCCCCTAGAGTGGTCCAGGGATGGAGCATCCCCCCAACACCCATCCCAGCCCCAGGAAAGGCTAAAAGGGATCCCCTCTGCCAAAGCCCCAAGGTTTCTGGGGTTTCCATAGCCCCTTTGGCCACATCCAGCCCTTCCCTGGAGCTTTCAGGGCTCGGGCTGTAATGGATGCACATAACATAAAGCACATCTTAATCAATGTGAGAGATTCTGCTTAAAACCCAATGATTTTGATCTGGAGCCTGACAACGTGGTAATTTATATGCAGTGCAGCATAACCAAAGAGCTTGTTATGCAAACACAGACCACTGATCTGACAAATCTCCTGGAAACAGAATTAATGTCTGTATTCGGTGAAAAGATGTAATTTATTTTAATATTTTAAAGAGGGAAAATTATATATGCATGTATATGTGTGGGGATAAATAGAGCCAAACAGCAATAAGCACATATGCACTTGCAGAACTATGTATTTACAAACATTTTGGTACAGCTAGGGGGGTATATGTGCATGGCAGGGACGTGGATGGATGGATGGATGGATGGATGGATGGATGGATGCTTAAGGGGTGCAGCTCATCATATTTCACCTGGATGATGTTGATTTACTTCCCTTTCAGACGTGGCCAAAAGCAGGTGGATAATTAGATCTGTGCTGATAATCCAGCTCTTCTAAAATGACTCTGCTGATATCAGAGCCTGGCCTCTACCACCACAGCCTTTGTGCCTCTGCAGCCACCAAGAAGATGCTGGATTGGAAGTACCCTCCTGGCTATCGGTGACATCCCTCACGGTGCTTATTGATGGGCTGCAAGAATATTAGTATAATATTATTGTTGTTCCTTTCTGCAAACTGTGCCTTATTTATGGCGCCGAGGTAGGAAACATAGTCTGCATAATTGAGGCTTTGATGGAACAAAACATATGTGAGAAATTTCTTAATTTGATTTCAGGCACACACACACAAGACTCGCTACCCAGGCTCCTTATCTCCCCATCTATTTGTCTTTCTCCATATGGACACAGCCATTTATTTATTGCTCTGGTGCTTCTGAGGCTCCTGCTTCTCCGGGATCCAATTTTTGTGTATTTATGCAGGAGCTGGTGAGGGCAGAGCTGGAAAGGAGCCTCTCCTGGGGATGGAGGAGCCCTGGAACGGCCAGGGGAGGAAGCCTGGAAGATATTGGGAAGAGAGAGACACCTCCAGGGAAGAAATGGGGGAAAGGAGCGGAGTAAAAGGATGGTACAAAGTTTAAAATAACCTTCTGGCAGCCCAGGATTCCTGTGTCAATGCAGATGATTATCTGTGAGGTGCTGTTGCTGACTTAGCACCCATCCCTCCTGCAGCAGAGGAATCATAGACTGGGTTGGGCTAAGGGACCTTTAAAGGTTATTGAGTCCACTTCGTGCGTGGAGCAGGGACATGTTCAGCTAGAGCAGGTTGCTCCAAACTCACCTGGGATAGTTCCAGGGATGGGGCAGCCACCACCTCTCTGGGCAACCTGGGACAGGCTCTCCCTTATCCTCAACAATTTCCTTCCTTATCAAGTCTAAATCTCCCTTTTTTAGTCTAAAATCATCACGTCTTGTCCTGTCCCAACAGGCCCTGCTATAAAATCTGTCCCCATCTTTCTTAGAGGCCCCTTGAAGTCCTGAAAGGCCCCAAGAAAGTCTCCAGGAGCCTTCTCTTCTCCAGGCTGAACAAGCCCAACTCTCCCAGCCCTTTTTTCCTAGCAGAAGTTCATGACACAGCATCAATCACCATCTAAATTCTCTATATTTGCATATCTTTCATTATCTCTGTTTGATTATCATTATTGGCTAGGGGCAAGCCCATTGGCCATGGACCAGCCCATCCCATGGATGCAGCTCCTCTGTCCATCCACGAACACGTCCCTTTCCCAACTGCTGAAAGGGAATCCATGGCCTGGCATGGATCACACTCCTCATGGCCTGAGCCCCCTCTCTGCTCCTCCAATCCATCCGTATTAATTAAACAATTAACAATTTTAATTGAAAAACTAATTAACCCACCTTGCAAGGTGGTGTGTGGCCCATGGGCCAGTCTGGCCAAGCCTGTGCATGGCCAGGTACCTACAGACCCTGCTACCTACACCTTGTGTAAGCAGGAGAGGCTGCAGGACCCTAATTAAGCATTCTGTCCTCCTTTAGCCTCAAAGATGCGATGCAAACCCAAAGCCTAGTGAATGTTCAAGCTGAATTCTTATTAATTTTATGGGGGAGATAGGAGAATAATTGCCTGGAAACCTGGTTTAAAGAATGGGAGCAGACAGGCTCTTCTTTCTCACTTAATTTGTATTGACTCTTTTATTTTTATTTTGGGGAGCTGAAAGCCCAGGGTGTGATTTTCAACACCTTAAAATGAGTATCATGTTCCCACTTAAGGGCTTGCTGGGAAGTGGGTTAGACTG
>VYZX01008289.1:45489-106819 GCA_013401335.1 Brachypteracias leptosomus | reverse complement strand
GGGGGGGGGGGGGGGAACCACACTGCCCTGAATCCAAGCAAAATAGTCCCACTAATAATGCAAATGTCAGTGATGCCACACGAGGCTTATTGGGAACGCTGGAGCTGGTGGCAATTGGTGTGTCCCACAACCCATCGTGATGCTGAGACCTCCTCCCCCTGCAAAAACCAGCCATAAATCTCCCAGAGCAGCACGTTCCTCACAGGAGGATGAAAAAATTGTTAGCTGGGAAGAGAGAAAGAAAAACAGAGCGTGGAATGGGAGGAGGAGGAGGAGGAGGGATGGGGAGGCAGGGACCCAGGTGGGTGCTCCCATTGTCACATGAATCCTTGCTCCCTCTCCATGTTCTCCATGCAGGGAGACTGGCAGTGACCTTTAAATGTCACTCCCAAATGCCAGCCCCAGCTAAGTGGCTACAAAAGGCAGAGTCTGTGCTGGCGGATGGGGAGCGAGAGGTCTGGCCCTGATGGGAGCCAGGTGGGGATGCTGGGAAGGGCAAAGAGCCCCTTGGATGGCCCGTGACCACCTTCTCCTCCACCCGTCATCAGGTAGTCACCCCGTCCCCTCATTATGTCCTCCACGGGCAGCTGGAGATGGTTTGTGTGGACCAAAGTGGGGGTTTCTTCTCCTCTTTCAACTCACATCAGCAAATAATCAATGAGTTTCCATGTGGGAAGTGGTGGAGTCACCACCCCTGGAAAGGTTCAAAAAACGAGTAGATTTGGCTTTTTGGGACATGGTCTAGAGGTCAGGGAGATGTTGGGAGACTTGCTGAGCCTGGAGGTCCCTTCCAACCTAAATGATTCTATGATTCTATTAGAAAAAGTGGGGTTGACCTTGGCCAAACCACATCATCCCACCATGCCCAGGCAGTTTGCAGGGCTGGGATCCCAAACCCACCCAAGGACCTGGCTTGGAAGCATCAGTGCTTTGGGCAGTGCAGAAATCGGGGCTCCCCCAGTCCTTGGGGGGGTGTCAAGGGTGGGTTCCCCCCCTTCCAGCCATTGCTGACCTGCAGCAGGCAGCCAGGCAAGCAGCAGCATGATATTTCCCTGCTTCCTGATCACTTTTAATTAATTAAAATTAATTAACAATTCTCACCAGGAAAAAAAAAAAAGTAAAATCCAACCCAAACCAAGTGTTATATCTGAAATCCATCCTGGTGTTCTTGAATCAACCCCGGCCAGTTACTGGGGGGAGAAACTCACCCAGGACTTTGATCTTGATGTGAAGTTTGGGTGAACAAGCTGCTCCTGCACAGTTTCCATCTGATCCCCATTAAATCCCGTGTCCCCCCCACCTCGGGCCAGCCAGTCGGGCCAAAATCAACCTGGCACAGGGTCCTTTTATGGTCAGATAAAATAAAAATCACTGGAGCTGCAATCGCTGCCACGCTGGAACCATCAGCATTACCCGGAGTGAGATAGATATCCAGCAGCAAGAGAGAGGCTCTGGCTACACAAATTGTATTTCCCTAGGCAGAGGATTAATTAAAACTATCAAGTGTTCTCAGCTTTTTGAAATTAACTTTGAAAGTGTTCGCATAAAAAAGAGAAAAAAAAAAAAAAGGCCTGAAGAATTTTTTTTTTTCGGTCCTTTTCTTCTCCCTCGAGTGCAGGGAAAGAGGAGAAAAAGGCTGATTTTTTTTCTCTCCCCCCCCCCCAAGATCATTTGCAGAGCAGGAATGGGGCATTAATTGGGATGCTAAACTCAAGGACCTTGAGCCAAACGTCCCTTCTGTTAAATTTCTGTTTTGAGGTGGTTCCTCTGTATTTTTAGCCCCTCTCTCTCCATCCCAGCCCAAGGAGGTCTCTGCTCCAAGGCATGATGGAGACCCCAAGGGAAAATCCGCTGGGATGCAGCAGGTGACACCTGATATAAAGAAGAGATGGGGAAATAAAGAAGGGAGAGGGGGAAATACCCCCCCGGCAGCCTGTGCACAAGACATTAGGGACCATCATGAAGAATCACACCCAGTGTGGGATGAAGAGGCTGCCCCAAATATACGGGAGGCAGAGGGATGGCTTCGTGATGTAGGAGAGCAATCGGTGCCTGGTCCCTGCAGGATGGAGGTTTATGTCTCAGCAGGTTCAGCCACGTGGTGGGTAAATTATTCCCAGCCATATTTCCTCGGGTCTTATTTCATGGCCCAGCGATGATTGTGCTACTGATCTTCCAAAGGGGGCTGGAGGAGCCTTATAAATAAGGACGTGGAAACCATCCAGGAGAGACAATAGCTAAACACACTGTATAGGCAGCCTGGCTGATGGCATAGGGGGTAAAATACAGCCAGGGAGCCCTGGAATAGGAACGTTTCCCTTCCTCGGGGTTGGCAAAGAGGAGCAGGAGATGCTGTCCCAGTACTCCCAGTGAAGGATTTGGGGAACAAGCCCCACCAGGTTTAAAGCAAACATTGGACTCTTCTTCCTGCTGGTTCCAATCTAGGTCAGCATTAGGGCCTCGCTGGGGCTGTCCCAGTTTGAATCAAGCTCCTGCCCTCCTGCTCAGCCCTTGTCCAAGTGCAGAGCTGGTCAGGAACAGAAGATGCACCAGGACTGGTCCCCACAAGTCGCTCGGTGAGGCTGGAAGAGCATCACTGTGTTTGCTCCTTCTCAAGCTCCCGGTGCTGCTGTGAGCTGAGCAGCAGCTCCCACCCCTCTGCTCCTCTCTTTTCCCCAAATCTCCCCATTTATGCCTTTTGGGGCAGGACACCCCCCTGCCCACGGGTGTCCCACCCTCGTTGTCCTCGTCCGTGCCTCCTGCAGAGCTGCCCCATCCCACCCGGGCTGAATCTCCCCTTGTTCTGCCATGCACCATTTCACCACCTTCAGTGGAACGTGCTGGGAGTGGAATGAGCAGACCTGGGATCCCAAAGGGTCCCGGATCAAACCTAATTACTCTTCAAATGACTTCTAATCATCTCCTCTGCTCTGCTCCCCACAGCATCCATTGCTCGGGCAGCCGAGGAGCTGAAAGGAGGAAACAAATGCAAAACACATCATTAGGAAACAACAAACCCCAATCTGCCCACCCCGAGTAGACAGAACAAGCAGCTGAGGGTTTCTGGAGGATGGCTTGGCCGGTCTCCTGCATCTCAGCAGGGTTCTCAGCAGATCTTGGCTGCCTGGAGAGAGGTTTCCTCGTCCCCTCACTGCCTCTGCTCCTTATCTCCAGGCTCAGCCGAGCTGCTTTGGCTGCAGTCACTAATCCTGGCTCACCCAGGGATGGTGGGAGTGGAGGCAGCAGCTCCAAGGGTTCATCCTGACTTCTTCCCCCTCCTCAGCCCCCATCACCTCCCTCCCAGGCTTCCCCCTTTATGCCACCCACATGCCATGGGCTTTCGGGGACACCAGCACCCTTCAGAGGAGCCCCAGGGGAATGATCATCCCTGGCCCAGGTTTGGCATCACCTCGGCTGGTAAAAGCTGCCCCCTCAGTGGGACCAGCAGAGAAAGGGCCGCCCAGACCCCAGAGGGAAGTCTGTCCTCCAGCTAAGTGACCACAATCCCCACGGTCCCTTAGGAAGCTCAGGCACACAGACCAGAGGCTGGCCACAAATGTTCCCAGGCACTCCCGTTCCATTAGTTAAAATAAAAATAAAAATAAAAAATCAATCAGAGGCTTTTTATTTGCTATTTTTTCCCCCCAGCTGCAGCAAAGCTCTGCCAAGCACAAACATTCCATCCTGGCTGCTGGGGCTGCTCAGTCCATCCCAGATGGCTGGAGGAGTGGGATGGAGGTGGTATGGGACTGGGGTGACACAGGACTGGGGTGACCTGGGATCATGGTGACATGGGGCTGGGGTAGCACAGGGCTGGGGAGACCCCACGATGGAGACTCAGCTGATTAACTCCATGTTACAAGATGTAAACCACAACATTAGCACAAAACCAGCTCGAGTGTGTTTTCCTGATTACCTCGACATTATGGTTACACTGGCCCTTAATATCCCCACATCCTATAATTACAGCCCCTTACAGCCTCCAGCCACGACCTGATATTAACTTTTAATCGCCTCACCTTTGTGGGATGGCCACGGCGAGATGTCCTTGTCCAGGAGAGCCCCTCAGCATCCCCAAACTTTGGGATGCAGGGAAGGGACCAGACTCTGCATCCTTTCCAGGGAAGCCTTTGGTGGTCCTGCTGTCTCCTTTGGGCTCCATCATTGCAGCATCCTGGGCATCACCACTGTCTCCCTCCCGTGCCTGTCCCAGGGGAGCAAAGAGGCAAAGCTCCATTAGCTCTGCCTTGATTTTCCACAGGGAAAAGTGCTCAAATCCCAGGAGTTAAGTGGAGGGTAAAGCCAAGCCCCCACTGATGCCCACCTGCCAGGGGGAATAGCCACAACATGGGCACCCAGCCAAAAGCAGCATCAGCATTACAGGGAAAAATAAAAATAACAGCAGGGACAGACAGAGAAAAGAAGGGGAAGAAAAGAAAGGAAAAAAACCCCCTCAGATAGTATAAAATATTCTCCCCGGAGGCCCAATTTCAGAGACATTTTTAATTAACTGTGCGTTTCACTGGAGCTTATCAGCAGAATTATTGTACATTAAATAAATACCACTTGATTATTACGAAAATATTTACCCAGCCTTAAGTACCACAGGTCACAGACACAGGCTCCTCCTCGGCTCAGAAAAATCACTTATTTACTTTAAGCCCCTTGTAGCAGCAGGGAGGGGAGGGGAGCAAAGATGGGGGGGGGGTCGAGGCATCCCTAGGACTGGGAAATCTGCTTCCCAGTAGGGGATGACCACAAGGCACTGGGATGGAAGAGGGTTTTTATTCTTTCTTGCCCCTTCCACCTCTGCCGTGAGGAAAAAACCACCTTGACTGTGCATATTTAGTGGGGCTGTAATAAATGAGGGTCCGAGGCTTTTGCCGGGATGATTGATGGACACGGGGATTAGTTTAAGCACAAGGGGAAGCTGAGTGGTCTGGCTCGGACCACAGCACATTCATCAAGGAGACAGGCAGAGCACGGGTCTGACTCCTGCCTTTGCTGGGAACCTGAGGGGTTTCAACCAAAAAAAGAGAGCGCTTTGGATTTTATTAGAGTAAATATACATATAAACCCCTGCCCGTCTTCATCCGAGTTAACAGCCAGCACTTGTAAGCTGGGCTCGGTTCAGATCTCAGGAGAGCTTGTAAAGAGCTAACAGAAGCAATTTCACCCCAAATGAGCCATCTACCCACCTTCTGCAGGCATCCCTGTGGCACCACAGCCTCTGCCAAAGGAACGGGGCCAAACCCACCCTCTTGACCCCAAAAAAGGGCTGCAGAGGTGGCTCTGAGAGCAGCTGCAGGAATCCAGATGTGGCTCCATCAGAGGTTGTTATCCCAGCAGGGCCCAACCACCCAGGGCAAGACCCACAAGACCCCCTGGGCAACAAAAATCCAGATTTTGTGGCTCCCAGCGATGCCCTCTTAAAAATGAATTCATGGCTCCTGTCTGCCCGGGCCATCATTTCCCAAGGTTTATGCACAAAGCACATACAAGTAGAGTGGAAACATAAAATTATATAGGGCAGTTAATTGAAAAACTGCCTGCGCCACATGCAATAATTGACATTAAGTGTTGTTCAGAGCAGGAATCACTGGATGTTAACCAGGCTCAGTGCTGAGCAGCTCCAGGGCCAGATGAGGGCAGGAGGAGCCACTTCCCTGCTGGGATTGGGGTGGAAAATAAAGTTTGTGTGGAGCAGGAGTTTCCACGGGGGGTGTTGATGCTGCACAGGTCCCAGCAGAACAGGATAACCCCATGGCTGGGAAGGGGGTCACAAACTCAAGTGATGGTTTAAATCAGTGCAAGGAAAAAACAGCTAATGAGATTTTTATTTATTCTTTTCATTTTTTAAGTAAAGAGAGCAATGTTTTGCAGCCCCTTGAATTTCCTACAGGGTTTTAAGTGTTCACTGAGGTCAGGCGCGTTATTTCCCTTCCAATAATTACCCCGTGATGGCCCCACAGTCCTGGCCAAAGAGACGTGCAACGATCACTATCTATCCAAACAGGAGAGGGGAAAATTAGGAGGGGAAAGACAGAGCAAAGGGCCTGGGGTTGCCTGGCCAAAGACACCCAGCAGGGCAGAAGAGCCCCAAAGTCCTGTCCCATTAATCTCAACAAGGTGGGGATAACCCTGTCCTGCTGCTAGACCCACCCGGGGGTCACCAGGGACCCCAAATCCTCCTGGGTTCCAGTCGTGCTTTCTCTAAGCTGGGACTAAGAGCTCAGATTTGGGAGGCTCTGGCTCAGGAGCCAGGTTTTAACGTGCTGGTCACATCACCCACTCCCTTATTAGCAGCATCGAGCACCTGTAATTTATAGACACGTTTCCAAAGGGGAATTATCAATATATTTATTTTGCTGCTGAAATATAGCTGAGCTCTGCTCAAGGCTTTGCTAAGCCCTGCCAATTTTCTATCATCTCTATGATCTATAGGTTTTCCCTGTACAGATATTTAGCTCTAGCTCAGAATAGATTTTTTTGCCCTCCAAACCCCTTGCAGACCCCCCATCTCCCCCAGGACACGGGTGTTTTTGCTGCTACAAGCTGTTGGTCAGGGGTGAGTGGCTTCTTCTGGAGCAATATGGGCAGAAAATATTAGCTTAATATCCTCAACGCTGGGTTGAACATGGTCTGGCACATTTCATAAAGACACCTTTGCTGTCATCTTTCAAAAGGGGGAACCCAAGTGATGCTGCAGAGTCCTGGGAAACCACAGGAGCTGCTCAGCCCATCTCCTCAGGTGCTTAATCCAGCCCAGATCCTCACCAGAGGATCCATTTTGGACTCATTTAAAAAAATAAAAAGATAAATAAAAATCTCATTAGATGCCTTTCCTTGCACTGATTTAAACCATCACTTGAGTTTGTGACCCCCTTCCCAGCCATGGGGTTATCCTGTTCTGCTGGGACCTGTGCAGCATCAACACCCCCCGTGGAAACTCCTGCTCCACACAAACTTTATTTTCCACCCCAATCCCAGCAGGGAAGTGGCTCCTCCTGCCCTCATCTGGCCCTGGAGCTGCTCAGCACTGAGCCTGGTTAACATCCAGTGATTCCTGCTCTGAACAACACTTAATGTCAATTATTGCATGTGGTGCAGGCAGTTTTTCAATTAACTGCCCTATATAATTTTATGTTTCCACTCTATTTGTATGTGCTTTGTGCATAAATCTTGGGAAATTTGGGATCTGCATCCCAAAGCTCCCGGAGCATCCCAGCCCCAGTTTTCAGCATCCCTGAGCACACCCTGGGGAGAAGAAGGACCCATCCAAGCACCAGAAGCTTCAAGCCAAGCAGCATCCCTCTGATTTCTCTTTTTGGGAGAGCTGCTCGAGTCCAGGCAAAGAGGAAGATCCTGCAAATGAGAGCCACCAAAGCTGCCTCATTTATTTGAGCAATGATGGTTTAGCTTTAAATATTCATAGTGCTTCCTAATGTACTGGTAAGTGTACTGTAGTATATTCTGCAGAGACATTGAGCCTCTGTGAGCTCACTGCAAACATCATCGTCTCTTGGCTGCTAAATCTTTGATGAGGATGGGGGAAGGAGGAGGATTCACCTCTCTGTGTGACCGGAGCATAGGAGGAAATATCCTAAAGAGCTGACCCACTTCTTGAGGCTTTGGGAGCCCAGTTCCCCCCCCCGAGCAGGAGCTGCTCTCCCGTGGAGCCACCTTTCATGGGTGATTGATGATGAGCTCGGGTGGAGCTCGTGAGGAGGAAGAGTCTGTCATAAAACCTCCAGCTCAGTTAATAAATGCTGGAGGAGAGCACTGGGATGCAGCCAGAGATACCTGATTGTCACCTCGGACCAGGCTGGAGCTGGGTGGGAGGTGGAGGAGCTGGGGAGATGGAGCTGTGTCCTCCTGCCCCTCCAGCTTTGATTCACTGGATCTTCCCCCAAGACCCGTCACTCTCATTTCTCAGGTGATGCAAGGGCAGGATTTGTTTGGGAAAAGCCCTGATCTGCCTCTGTTGAAGGGTTTCTCACATGGAGCTGCCAGACGGGCACCCTCAGCAGCCAAAAAGGGAAACTCTTTAATCAGGGACTCCCTAAGCTGCAGGGCGGACTTCATTTACCAGCACAGCACACCAGAAAAGTTTAGCAGCTTTCACAAAAACAACCAACCCACCCTACAATCCACTTTTCCACCCCTTCAAATCTGCAAATGGGGAATTTATCATCTCTTGGTCGATGTGTCCCTTCCCTTCTGGCTCTGGGGGAATCCCTCGTGCAGGTGGAGCTCTCACCATGTCCTGGAGATTGAGGTGTCCCTGGTGCTGGGGACACCCTGCCAGCCCCAACCCAGCCCAGGGAAGCATCTTCTCCATCATAGGTTACAGATCCTGCCCAGTACAGCCCGGCCATGGGGATGGAAAGACTCACCATCGATCTCCAGCACTCCTTGGATGCTCTCCAAAGCGTGGTCAGCGCAGCCTAAACCTTCAGCCCGGCCTAAGCGATTGTTAATAATGGATCAATAACGATAATATAACCCTGCAGGGCACTTGTGCTATCAGAGGCATCTTATTAATAGGAACTGAACAATTAGAGCCTTCTCCCGGGGAGAGGGAGGCTTTGAAGTGTAAAGAGCTGCTGCAGGGGGAGGTGATGCGGGAGCTGGGCATCCTTTTAAGGGGTTGGTCCTGGAGCTGCAGCCCCCCCAGCCTCTCCAGCACCCTCTCTGTAGCTGTAATCCTTATGGAGAAGGGGATGTGCTGCCTCATGCAATGAAAGCTGGGGCTGGAGGACAGCAAAGCATCACCCTCCATCCTTCTCAGAGAGCTGAGACTGGGAAATCATAGAATGGTTTGGGTTGGAAGGGACCTCCAAAGGGCATCTAGTCCAAAACCCCTGCAATAATCAGAGACATCTCTACCTAGGGCAGTTTGCTCAGAGCCTGATCTTGAATGTCTCCAGGGATGGGGCCTCCACCACCTCTCTGAGCAACCTGTTCCACTGATCAACCATCTTCACATTAAAGAACTTTTTCCTCATGTCTAACCTAAATCTACCCTTTTCTAGCTTAAAACCATCACCTCTCATCATATCTCTACAAACCCTTGAGAACAGATCCTCCACCACCTTCCTACAGGCCCCTTTCAGGTATTGGAAGGTCATTATAAGGTCCCCCCAGACCCTTCTCTTCTCCAGGCTGAACAACCCCAACAACTCACAGATCATCACACTGGTGGGTGCAAAGCTCTACAGGGATCAGACCCTCCCCTACCCCTTGAAACTGAGATGGGGAAGGGTCCCCTTGGTGCCCAGGGTTCCTCTGCTCAGCTCCAAGCCCATCCCCACCCCTCTCCTACCGCTCGGTGCCTGACACGGCTGCATAATCAGCCCAGCAAGGAACACGGGCAATTTTTGCAGGGGAAATAAAAATGTATCTATAATTAATGATCCTCCAAGAACACACAGCCCCTTATTAATGTAGCAATTTGGTGAAACATAATTTATGAGACACTGAGCTTAATCATCGACAAGATCCCAAGTCAGGCACCCGGGAAGGGAGGGGAAGGGGAGTCGCCTGCTGTGATTGCGCATTCAGAGGACACTTGTAGCATCCAGCTCTCTTGGCAGGAACAAATCCCCTCATGATACGGCTGGAGATAACCCAAGAAGGGCCTGATGTGAGGGAAAGGGGAAGAAAGCAAATCCAAGCCAGCAGACAAGCCATTTACAAACAGGCACCGGGATAAAAATCAATAGACCCAAACTTGCTCTGCCAAACTGCTCTCCCCCAGTCCTGGCCCATGGAGGGAGGCAGGACCTTCCCAGCATGGCCCAGGAGGTCCTCACATCCCCTGGAAGTGGCCCTTCTTCTCTACCTGCTGTAGGACAAGTCCAGAATGACAGGTCAGACCTTTAAAAGGAACCTGGTGAATTACTAGGAGGGTGGTGGGACACTGGAACAGGCTGCCCAGAGAGGTGGTGGAGGCCCCATCCCTGGAGACATTCAAGGTCAGGCTTGATGGGGCTCTGAGCAACCTGCCCTAGGTAGAGATGTCCCTCTGTTGATTGCAGGGGGTTAGACTAGATGACCTTGGAAGATTCCTTCGAACCCAAACCATTCCAAGATTCTCTGATTCTCTGAATCTGGAGCACGAAGTCTCCCACGTGTTCTGTGGGGCTCGGGGTGGACAGAGCACTGAGAAATCCATCAATCCCATTTAACTCAGGTTCCCACAGGCAGGTTCCAAGGAGGAGAGCATTTCCACAGTTTTCTCTGGGAAATACCTATTTCCAGGGAAAGCAGAAAAAAAACCCCCACTGAAATCCCAACTCGGGTCTGGTTACAAGCCTGAAAACACATTGAGGCAGATCTGGATTTTCAGGTTTGGAGTGAAAACCCCTCAGCATATGTCGAGCAGCATATGCAAGGCAGAGCGGGGGCGAGGAGATATTCCCAGTCAGCACTGGAAAGGGCCCAATGCAAAACCATTCGGAAACATCAGTGGCTTCTGCAAAATCATCTTCTCATTCCCCTCTCCTTCCCCAGCCCTGGCTTTGGATGCTCAGCACTTCTGAGGAGCAAGCCAAGCTGTGATGCCACATGCTCTCTGCCGAGCTGCCAACGTCCCTCTCCCCATGTGAGCGGCAACTACCTTCTATCTGGGAGCTATTAACAATTAAACAAACCATGCTCTGCTATTTATTTTTTTGCCTTGCCGCAGCTCTTAGAGACCCTGAGCTATGTCAGACCCCAGGGCTCAAAGGAGCAGCTTTGAGGGGCTGCTGTCTGTGTTTGGCACACCAAGATATCTGATGGAAACACATGTTTCTCCTGCGCCAGCCCCCCCCTTTACTCTCTGCTCGCTCTGTGCTTTAAATTAATTTTAATATGGATAGAAAAACCTCATGTGCACACGGGAGGCTGCATGCAAAGTGGGTTTTACTGGATGTTTCCCAGCCTATGACAGCAAGAGCAGCAAGAGCAGCTCCAGGAGGTCTCCCCGAGGTGTGTTCCTCGCCCTGCACGGCTCCATCCCCACCCATCATTTCCCGAGGAGCCGGTCGGTGAAATCCTTGAGTAGCCCCGGATTTGTCGCAGCCTTTTTGCTTGTGGATTTGCAAGCTCATTACACGGGGTAAGCGGCGAGGCCTGACAGCCTTTTGGGGAGGAGGAGAGCAGGATAATCCCACCCTCAGCGGCCCTAAAAACCAGCCCCGTGGCTTCACGCACCCGCAGCCAGGAGCGGGGGGCTGCTCAGCCTGCCCACCCCCACAGCAGAGCCCCCCCTCAGCTCAACCCCCCCCTCAGGCACCAGCTCAACCGCTTCTTTAAATCGTGCTCCAGCCTGATAAGCGTTTGAGAGCCTTTAAAATGATAATTGCACAGCACGGGATAAAGCGCAGCAGCCGCCACCTGAATATTCATGAGCAGGGGACCAGGGATGCTGCTGCTTTCAAAGGGATGCGGGTGGGACCCCTCTGCCAGCAGCCCCAGCACCTCTGGCCCACCAGGAAAATAGGATTCCCACTCAGCCATTTGTCTTTCAAATCTCTGTTAGACTCCCCCAAAATGCTCTGGGTTCCCAGTGTCTAAGGAGGAAGAGGTAGGACCCTAGAGAAACAGCACTGAGGTTGGGGATGCTTGGAAAATCCAGGCAGGTCCCAGCCCATGAACACCTGTAGGCTCCACGGAGAAAAAAAAGCAGCTAATTAAACCCATCCTCGCTGCCACTGACCCTGCTGACGTTGCTCTGAGGGCTCTGACATCAATAAAGAAAAGGGGCCACGAAATCAATTATCCCAAAGCCTGTGACAAGCAGCCTCTGGGAGCCGGGCTCTCAGTGCTTGGATGGCTGGGGGGGGCATCCACACACCACAGCCAGCCCCCCAAGGCTGCAAAATGTGCTTTTGGGATAGTTTAATTAGTGTGATTTATGTTGCCTTCAATTGATTGGGTCCCCAGAGCTTCAGGGATCTATCAGAGGGAGCGGGAGGCATCGACCCCACGTCTCAAACCTGCCCTGGAATCACAGCCACAGATATTAATAAGTAAATATCTTGCTCGTAAATACAACCAGCCCTTGCTTGGGTGTGGAAATGAGGGAGGATTGGGGATTTTGCTCCCCCAACCCTGCCCAGGGCTGGTGTTCCCCAGCCTGGCTCTGAGCCCGACCTGTTGAGGCAGCCCAGGGAGCTGGGTTAAGAGCTAAGCAGCCAAAAGCACCGATTTGCAATAAAATCATCCAAGCCTGTAGCAGAGAAAAGTCCTTGAGAGCTACTAAAAAGGCAGGATTCAGCATCTGAGCACAAGGGGATGAGCTGCTGGCAGGTCCCAGCTGTCCCTTGCCATGGTTGAACTGGGAGGCACTGGGACACTGGGAGCACAGCCCTGTTTGATCTGGGAAAAGCATCCTATGGATGCTCTCCAGCCTCTGCCAGGCTCCAGCTCCACCCCAGAGCTCCCTTTTTGTGGTTGTTAGTGGCGGTTGGGTTGAGCTTCTCCTCTCTCTTGATCCTAATAAAAATTAAGTGGAAGCGAAATGAAAGCAAAAAGCTTTGCAAGGTGAGGACGGAGCGAGGCAATTAGTTTGTGCTCTGGAAAATGATTCACTAATTGTGCAAGGAGTTGTGTACAAAAAAGGGAACTAATAAAAGAGATTTAATTTGATTCTGGGGAAGGGAAGGAGAGCGGAACGAGCAGCAGAAAGCAGCTGAGTGCTAATGGGCTCTGCTGGTGCTCGGCTGGTCCCCGAGCAGGTACTGCCTGGAAAATGTGGGATTGAATCGATGCTTGGGGGGCTCTGAGCAAATTACCTGTGACTTTGCAACTGCCTCCTCTCTGAGCACCCTGCCCACAGCCCTCTATGGCTCCTGGGAGCTGGGAGGGCCTTTGGGAAGCTCTGACACGGAGCAATGAGGCCACCTCACTCTAGAGGTCACTGGTGATGCCACACCTGGAGAGCTGTGTTCAGTTTGGGTCACCACCATGCAAAAAAGACATGGAAAGGGTCCAGGGAAGTGCCAGAGAGGTGGTGAAAGCCCCATCCCTGGAGACATTCAAGGTCAGGCTTGATGGGGCTCTGAGCAACCTGCCCTAGGTAGAGATGTCCCTGCTTATTGTAGGGGGTTGTATCAGATGTCCTTTGGAGGTCCCTTCCAACCCACACCATCCTATGATTCTATTCTATGATTTGGATATTCCTCCTCACTGAGCAATGGGCTGAGAAAGAGGGACCAAAGCCCACCCAGAAATATCCCTGGGATGCCCAAGGAGCACTGAAGGGTGGGCAGAGCTTAGGGAAGCTGGGCTTGGTCCCACTGACCCGTGGGTGCCCATCCCGGGGTCTCACCCGTGGCACCAGCTCGTTCTGCAGAGGTTCTGTGGCTCTGCGAGGAGGAGGGAAAGCAACAACTTCTGTAAGGAACAAAGTGCCTGAGGGGAACCAAAGGCCCCTTTGGCAACGAGCTGTGAGGCAGAGCCTGAATATAATAAAGAATCTCTGATTTTTCTGGAAAGTGCTCCGAGAGCTCTCACGAGGGGGGCTCCTACAAGCCTGGGGTGAGAGGCTTCTGGGTGGCCCCGGGGAACATCAGCGCCAAGATTTCCCTGATTTCCTCAGGGCTTGGGCTGCGATTTGTCCCTCGTGTCCCCCCACACATCCAGCACCTGCTCCTTGAAGCCTCTTTGGTCCCATAAAATCCCTGACGTGTCCAGACTCAGCTCTTTAGGCAGCAGATCAGCTGGATGCTGAGCCTGGGAGAGCATCTGCACTTCTTAACAATCCCCTCCAAAGCCTTGGTGGGACCACGATGGATTTTTCAGCAGAAATACTAAATCAATCCACACTATGGAAAAAAAAAAGAGGGAGACTCAGCGTCTATGTCTGTTCATGCTTCCATGTGCTGCTCACCTTCCTTGGGTCCACAAACACCCATTAATTTATTAAACACATGGATGAGCTCTTAGAGAATCACAGAATCATTTTGATTGAAAGAGACCTTCAAGATCATCAAGTCCAGACCTTAACCCATCCCTGCCAGGGCACCACTAACCCCTGGCCCTCAGCACCACATCTCCAGCCTTGGGAACCCCTCCAGGGATGGGGACTCCACCACTGCCCTGCCCAGCCTGGCACAGCCCTTCACAGCCCCAAACACCAACAAATTGTTCCTCAGCTCCAACCTCAACCTCCCCTGGGGCAACTTGAGGCTGGTTCCTCTTGCTCTGTCTCTTGTTCCTCAGAACAGACCAACAGCCACGTGGTGACCCTCAGGGACATGCAAAAAGCGCTTCTGTATTTAGACAGCAGTGACATTAATCTCCGAGATAGTTAATTACATGCTTGTTGGACTTGCTTTGTGCAGTACTGCCATGCATGTTATGCCTCTTTTAAAGTGAAGCCACCCAGAAATCCCTGTTATGAGCAAAATCGCTGCTGTTCAGGTGAATACACTCCTAAAATATTTAAACTACTCCTTGTCTCCATCTGTGCTTCATCTGGGGGCTTTGGGGAAAGCACCAGAGTGTGCCAGGCAAGATATCATAAGAAACTCGTTCCCCAGCCCCTGCACACGGATCTGGTCACGTTTGCCCCTGTTATTTTCCTGCCGTATCTCTTCTTGACAGGACCAATGACATTTAAGTTCTCTGAAAGCTTCAATAAAAAGCACTTTAGCCACTATCGCCTCAATCGTGTTCCCAGTCAAACCTCCCTCATCCTGGATGGAAGGCACGGGCTGCCTGACAGCCCATCACAGCCATGGCCCTGCCCTGCTCTGAGAGACCAAGGACAAAAAATTTGCTAAATGGCTTGAAAATAACACGAAGGGTGGTGGAAAAGCCGATGGCAGCTGGGGACAGTGTCCCAGGCAGGGCACAAAGGGCTCGTGTCCTGTCCCCAGGGAAGCAGGATGAGGCCATCGGGGCTTTTTTTCCTTGTAGCAACATCTCTGCTCCACTTTTTAGGACTATCTTCCAACCCTAGATTCAGCATCTGGCCTTAAACTTGGGCTTTTGCACCACTTTGAATTCAAAGTCCATTTAAAAGTATGCACCACACAGCAAGGGAAAGGGGGAAAAAACACCAAGTGGCTCCTGCAAACTTCCCATAAGGGAAATATCAGGGAAAAAGCTGCCTTAAGGGAGTAGGGGGTGAGCAGAGGGGTCAGCACATGGGAGAGCCCTGGTGGGGCTGGTCCTCTCCATCCCCATCCCCATCCCTATCCCCACCCAGCCATTTCCCCAGCAGCAGCCGAGCTAAGTGGATGTCAAACAGCAGCAGAGCTGCAATAGTGGCATTTTAGCTTCACTTTGCACGGGGATAAATGACGGCAGAGCAATGGCCAAGGAGGCCCCCGAGCCCCCGGGGCCCCTCTCGCCCGCCCGTGTTTGCTCTCCAGAGCACAATAAACCACAACACGGGATTAATCTCAGCTCTGCATTATTCAAGCTCCTTGCTGGGGAAGGTCCTGCCGGGCTGGGGCTCAGTGCTTCTCATTTTTTTGTGCTTTGCCACTCACCACACTATCAAAGTTCCTTATTTAATGGTTGCTCCGATTTAATGCAGACAAATTGCCTTTGAACTGGAGGGCTGGAAGGGAGGCTGCGGGTGTTGCCGGGCTGGAAGTTTCGAGTCCTCAGGCATATAACTAATCACAAAATCCCCAAATCCTCTCCATGACTCGGGAAAGCCTCCAAACCTCCTGCTTTCCCTGCACAGCTCTGTCCTGGAGCTG
Organism: Brachypteracias leptosomus; assembly: GCA_013401335.1. NCBI lineage: Eukaryota > Metazoa > Chordata > Aves > Coraciiformes > Brachypteraciidae > Brachypteracias > Brachypteracias leptosomus. The sequence goes on along the minus strand of VYZX01008289.1, from coordinate 91,115 downwards.
ATGAGACAGCTTTAGATATGGAGAACATCTCCATGGGCTCCAAGAGGGGCTGCTGACCTTCACCATGCCCACCCCAGCTCCTGCCTGGTCACAGCTCTCCAAGGAGTGAACCCCCACCCTGGATGGATGCTCCTGCATGACCTGTTAGAGGCTGGACCGTGATGCAGGTGCCACAGGGGATGGATACCCCTGGAAGGAGTCAGAGGCTGGCACACAAGGCTGGGTGTGTTTTGGGGAGGTACAAAAGATGCTGCATGGTGCCCAGTATGGGAGAGGTACCCTCCCAGCCCCACTTTCTGCTGGAGCATCCCTCATGCTGGTGATTTTTTGGGCGCAGGGCAGAGCATCTGAGCCAGGGAAGAGACCAAAGGAAGGGAAGCATTTCTCCTCTCCCCTTCAGAGCCAAGCTCCAACCCCATGGGCGGCCCATCAGGGTTATAATGGCAACACTGGTACTTCCCTGCCCACTTTTTTCCTGTAAGATTTACCCCTCATAGTCCCCAGGGAGGAGAGGAGTGAGGAGTTCCCAGCATCATTCCAGCTGATGAGTTTAGTCTGGGTTTTCCTCACTCCCCTCCCTCCCAGGGAGGGGACCCTGGCCATACACTCTATGCCTGGCACTGCTGAGCTGCTTTTGGGGACAAGCCCTGGCAGGGTCCTGGACATCCAAACCAGTCACCCCAGCACCATGGACACCCCAGTTCTCCTCCCCAGCTCTTGGGAAGGGAAAGTAGAGCAGGAAGAGCATCCCCACATCCCTGCCCCATCCCAGCCAGCACTCCCCACCCCCAAACCCACACCAAGTCCCCCAGAACACCCCACAGCACCTAGAAGAGAGCAACCTCTGGGTAAACTCATTTGGGGAGGGCATTAATTAAAGGTATTGAAGTAATCACACATGGGTGTGTTCCCCCCACTCATCTCCTGCTGCTTCTCTTTAGCTGCCCTTCGACTTTGGCCCCTTTCCCCTCTCCTCTCTCCAGCCCGGGAAGGGGAGATAAGGGGGAATTGTCATGCTTGGCAGAGACCTGGGGACATCGGGGATTTATTTTAATCCAGTCCATTAATCAATTTCTCTGTTGAAATTGAATTAACTGTCTTTCATCAGCATCACATCCTGGGACTTGAAAACAGTCAGAGGCACCGAGGAATGCAGATGAGGAGGCAGCTCTGCCTGTACCCACAGCCCTGCCTGCATCCCTGCCTGTACCTATAGCTCTGCCTGTACCTACAGCCCTGCCTGTACCTGCAGCTCTGGCTGTACCTACAGCCCTGCCTGTACCTACAGCTCTGGCTGCATCCTTGCCTGTACCTACAGCCCTGCCTGCATCCCTGCCTGCATCCCTACCTGCATCCCTGCCTGCATCCACAGCCCCACCTGCATCCCTGCCTGTACCTACAGCCCCACCTGCATCCCTGCCTGCACCCACACAGGCAGCAGCATCCTCAGAAGGGGCTCTGCTGCCTGCCTGGCCCCTACAAAGCTCTCAGCTCTCATCCAGCCCTAATTGGGAACTGAAGGAGACAAGGTGTCATCCCGCAGCGCGAGCCGGGCTCCTCTCCCTTCCTGAACCAAACCATCACTTCTCCCTCCTTTCTACTCCTCTTACCGGGGCAGGGTGGGGAATATTTGCTTGAAATGCAATTTAAAATGAAAGCAAATCAGCTCTAACTCCCCGATTCAAAGGCAAGAGGCTCATTACGCTGCTCTCCTGCCACTGGGATCTCTAACGCATGGAAATTTGACAGCGCTGAAAGAAACCAGTCCTTGTACTTCTGCCTGGAAATCCCCCTCCTCCCACCACTCCTGCAGGATAATTGAAGGTAATTGGGGACAATGACGTCTGTCAAGGACTCAGCAATTCATGCACAGCCCTGGATGATTTTTTTTCCCCTCTTCTCTGGGTCTCCATCACCTCATCCCCACCCAGAGCCTGCCCAGAGGACTCCTGCCCCCCTCTCTGCCCAGTTACCTCCATAGCTTGATCCATCACCCACCCAGATCAATGGGAGCTCCTCTATTCACATCAACAGATACTGGAGCAGGGATTAAACCTGGGCTCTGGGTAATGGCTTTATTTTAATTACTCCTCAGCCTTCCAGTCATTAGTTCTCCGCAGCTTAACCCGGGGTGAGGTGCAATAAAGACCCCACTAGCACGTCTTAGTTCCCAGCCCTGGCCAAAGCATCAAAGAATAAACGTAGAATTTGCCAAAGAGAAAAATTGCTGCATTATTTAAAAATTTGCTGATGAATAATTTAGGCAAATGAGCCTGTGAATGTTAGACAATATTGCATTACAAAATAAATCAATTACAATATACAGGGAAAAAAAGCCCCAAACCCTCCTTGGCTCATTGAAAAACACTGCAAAGGAGAAGAATATTCCCTTTATTAAAAAAAAAAAGGGGGAGTTTTAAATAAGAATCTGCTACAATAACCAGGGTGCTGCTGCCAGCATCTCTTCCTCAGAGCCACACATGGGATGAAGCATCTTTCTACCTCCCCAGCAGTTCCTCCCCATTAACATTCCTCTCCTGTTTTGGTAAGGTTAACTTTGAACCTGCCAGGTATCCCAGCCTATGGAGAAGTGGAGTTAGTTGTCTGTAAATACACATAAATTAGCATTTATTCAGCCCACGTTGCCGGGCTGCTGCTCACCCAGCCCCTGCGCCAGCACCAATCCCCTCAGCACCTCTCCCAGTGTGGTTGCTGGTTTTTTAGAGGTCACCCCTCGTTTTGGGACACCCCATAAAGACTTTGGAGATGGGAGGAGGGACCTCAGCACTGGGATCCCATCACTTTATGTTGGGATGCTGGGGAACCTGCTCCCTGCTAATATAAAATAGGTCTTTAAAACCACTAGTCATAAGGAAACTATATATATATGTATAGTCCCATAAATACAGGGATAAACTGGCAGCTTAGGTGCAGAAAAAGAACTTCCATTTCTGCCTGCCTGTGCAGAATTTGGGCTGGGGTTAATTGCTGCTTTAAGTGGGATGGTTTAGGGAGAAAGAGAATTAAGGCTCCTCCAGAGAGCACCAGGCTGGGGCACTGGGTGCTTAACGGAGTCCTGGAAACCAGGGAAAATGTTAAACCCACTCCTGCTGGTGTTAATCGGTTGTCAGCTTGATGGAGGAGACCTCTGTATATCCTTAACTCCACGGGAGAGAGGGAGGGCAAGGAGAGCCTGGGGACATGGGGACACTGAGGTCCTCTGCCAGCATCCCTGCGGTGTCCGCCTGGCACAGGGCACCGAGCCCAGGGTCCCACCACGGCTCCAGCCAGCCTGGATGCCCAAGAAGGCTTTGCTGGGGGGCTTTGTTCTGGACCTTTCCATTGAAAGATAAAGGAGAAGGAAAAATGCTTTATTTCCAGGCTCTGCTCCCTCCAATTGAGGCTATTTCCCCCCCCTCCATCTTTTCCCCCCCTCGTCTCTGCTCGTGGCTCATGAATAAGCTCTTTCTGTTGAACTTTCCCCAGTTCTGGCTCCCTCCTCTCTCTGCCTCGGGCTCCCTCACTATTTATTCTCCACCACACCAGCTCTGCCAATAGTGGGGTGTTCACTGGCTGCTTTTCCATGAGCATCGTGGGGTGCAGGGGCTGGAGGAGCACAGGGCTCCTGGTCAAGGGCTCCCTGGCCCCTCTGCCTGGCACTGCCCAGAAACCAGCACCATTTCTCCCAGGATAAACTGAGGCAGCATCCTCAGGAGGTCAGAAAATTGGCTAGAAAGCTGGAGTCACAGACTGGGGCAGGTGGAGAGGCTTGAGCCCACGGTGACAGGCAACTGGAGCATCACCTCTGCCCTGGGGAGCACCCAGCTTCACTCCTGCCCCAACACCCACAAAGCCAAGATCAGGGGGGAGCTTCACGGTGGGAAGGAGGAGATTTGGGGCTATTTTTCATGAAGGAGCAGTGTAAAGCTCAGAGATTATATTAGCTTTTAAAAATCTCTTTCTGCTGGCTGGCTGCATCCTGATAAAGCTCAGGATCTATCACCAACTGCCAGCGTGGGCACAGGAGGAGGGAGAGGGAGGCTCATACAGGGTAAAAACTCTCATGTCTCCTGGTTTTGTGGCTTTCTGGGAGAAGAGCAGCTCTGAGGAGAGATTAAGTGCCGATGGATGCCCTGAGATGTGTTAGAGAGACTTTTGGAGCCAGATCAGTTAAAGCTCAGCATCCATCTGGGATGCTCAAAGGACTTTCCACAAACTTCGCTCAGGCCTTTCTGACTTTCCCAGGGGGATTTTCAGCGAGGCCAAACCATGGAAGAAATAACCCAACCACGGCCATCTGTCCCTCACGGGGCTGAGCTGTGAGGTCACGGCCAAAGGCTGCGGAAAGGAGGCTCCAAACCACACACTGAGCTGCGCTCAAGGATGCTGACGGGGCAGAAGCAGCCCCAGATCTGCTCCAGCAGCAGCATCCCCTTAAAAGAGCCAGGTCGGGAAGGCTCCAGGCAGGACCAAGGCATCTTAACCAAATTTCTTGGGCGTTCTGGAGCTGCAGGAGAAATCAGCTTCTCTTGCATTAATTAAATCATCAGAGGAAATGATGGTGGGGGATAAAAGCAGGAGTGTGGAGGGGCTGGGAGCTGGCTGCGCTAATGACGGCTGCTCTTGCATTAGCACGGCTGCCTTTGGTGAGCAGGCAGAAATGTGCTGAAGCAGAAGCTTTTGTCAGGCTCGGGCCAAAACACATCTGTGAATAATTGAACAATATTCATGTCGGAGGAGTCAGCGATTTAGCGGCGGCTTCCTCCGCAGGCTGGGGGGGAGACAAAGGCAGCAGCAGGATAAGAGACGGGCAAAGGGGGTGCTGGGACCTCGTGGGCACGTGCATGGGCAGATCCCCATCGTTCATCAGGACCAGTGAAGGGACGCGAGAGAAAGTCAAGAGGAGGAGGATGGAGGGGAAAAGGTGATGGTTGTAATAGCAGCTTTTGAGTCCTGCATCATTTTTCTCCCCTCAGAAGGTCAGGCACAGCTGGCCCTATTAACCAGGACCTTTGGTGGAGAAAATTGCCTCGGGAGAGGGCGATTTCCAGGAATGACTCTCTATTGATCCCATTGACTGCCCACGAGTGGCATTTAGAGACCATCGAGCTGCTGCTCTGGTGNAATAAAGACATCCCACCCCCCCCGCCCCAGCCTCCCCTCTGCTCTGCTTGAGCCTGCACGACAGCTCAACGACGTCTGGAGAAACCAACAGGGCTCTGCAGAGAGCACCAGAGAGGGGAGACAGTGCAGGGTTAAACTGCCATGGGTGAGCCCATGGTGCAGCATCACCACCCAGAGCAGAGATCATAGAATCATGGAGTGGATTGGGTTGGAAGGACCTCCAAAGGTCATCTGGTCCAACCCCCCTACAATAAGCAGGGACATTGGGGATTGCTCAGAGCCCCAANATGCTGACGGGGCAGAAGCAGCCCCAGATCTGCTCCAGCAGCAGCATCCCCTTAAAAGAGCCAGGTCGGGAAGGCTCCAGGCAGGACCAAGGCATCTTAACCAAATTTCTTGGGTGTTCTGGAGCTGCAGGAGAAATCAGCTTCTCTTGCATTAATTAAATCATCAGAGGAAATGATGGTGGGGGATAAAAGCAGGAGTGTGGAGGGGCTGGGAGCTGGCTGCGCTAATGACGGCTGCTCTTGCATTAGCACGGCTGCCTTTGGTGAGCAGGCAGAAATGTGCTGAAGCAGAAGCTTTTGTCAGGCTCGGGCCAAAACACATCTGTGAATAATTGAACAATATTCATGTCGGAGGAGTCAGCGATTTAGCGGCGGCTTCCTCCGCAGGCTGGGGGGGAGACAAAGGCAGCAGCAGGATAAGAGACGGGCAAAGGTGATGCTGGGACCTCATGGGCACGTGCATGGGCAGATCCCCATCGTTCATCAGGACCAGTGAAGGGACGCGAGAGAAAGTCAAGAGGAGGAGGATGGAGGGGAAAAGGTGATGGTTGTAATAGCAGCTTTTGAGTCCTGCATCATTTTTCTCCCCTCAGAAGGTCAGGCACAGCTGGCCCTATTAACCAGGACCTTTGGTGGAGAAAATTGCCTCGGGAGAGGGCGATTTCCAGGAATGACTCTCTATTGATCCCATTGACTGCCCACGAGTGGCATTTAGAGACCATCGAGCTGCTGCTCTGGTGCTTCACCCTGTGCCAAGCATGGAATACAGCCTGGACCCCTCACTCCGGGATGCTCCTGGCCCTGGGACACCCCCTGGCTCAGGGAAGCTTCATCGTCCTGTGGAGATTTCCCCCTCAGCCCCAGGTTGGTGATGTTCAGCTTTCAATGTTGCACCAGACCCCTCAACAAGCCTGAAGGTCGAGCAAATGGGGAACCCAAAACTGCTGCAAAGGGACAGGAGGGGATGCAAAGGGTTTGGCAGCATCTTACAAAAAAACCCCAAACCCTGGAAGAGGTGAAACATTTCTTCTTCCTAAAACTCCCTGCTCTCAAAACAGCTCTTGACCTACAGAACAACCCCAGCGAAACACTTTGGATGAAAAAACCCAAAGAAAATCACAGCTTTGGCACTCCAGGGTGAAGTTCCAGCGCTGACAGTNATCAACCACCCTCATATTAAAGATGGGAATCCCACCATCACCACCTTGCACAGCTGATACACTTGGGGAATCTATTTTCTAAGCTCAGAGCTAGCCAAGCACATCGTTAGCTCTGTCGTCTTTAAATGGGGACCCTCTTTTTCATCATTCTTTGATTTTTTTCTGAAGTTTCTTTCCATTAGCACTAAACACCCCCCTTCCCTCTGGCTGCTCTCACAGACAGTGCCTGGGTGATGGTTTGGGGCAGCAGCAGAGCTGGTGGGAGAGCTACAAGAGCCCAGATCTTGGGGTGAGAGCAGAGAGAAAATCCAGCAAGCATCTCCCACCTTCCTCTGCCAGCAGAGCTCCACGAGCTTGTCCACCCAGCTCACCCAGGGAGGTGCTCCCCAGCTTTCCCACCACCAGCAAAGCCCCCCAGAGAGCTGCCCATCCCTGGGGAAGGGATGAACCAGCCTCCATCACCCCACTGCTGGGACCCAGCACGGCGAGGACCCGCAGGCAGCAGCCTTGCCAGGGATGTGTTGGCTGCAGAGGGTGCAGAGCCAGGCAAGCGAGCACAACACAAGCGAGCTCCAAGAGAGCAGCTGCCTCTAGGCTCACTGCCCATTTTTCAGGCTTATTTGCAAGCTATGGCACAGCAAAACACGGGTATTATGTGCTCAGCCAGCAGAGAACAGGGAAATGGAGGGGATGGCAGCTTGAGCGATGGCCTGGCCAGAGCTGTGGAGGGGTTGTGGGGACCCTGGGCTGGGGGTGGCTGGTGGCAGCCCAGGGACCTTCATTGCCAGGTCAGTGTCCCCTCTCCTGCCACAATCAACCCCTAAGAGGAGTGGGCCAAGCTCCCCCAACCACCAGCAAACACACCCAAGGATTAACGAGCGATTAGAAAGTGCTTTCAAAGTGTTGAGCACAACAGAAGCAGTAATTATTTAATAAGCAAGAAGAATAATAATGAAAAGCAACCCGCACTGAGCAGCCAGGACTGGCAGGGCCAGATTTTTAACCAAGGGGTGGGCAAGTGTGTGGGGGGCTGTGCTGGCCCCCCCCTCCCTGCTGTCATCCCCTCACTGCCTGGTCCCTTGGGGCTGCACAGCCCAGACCCTACCAACGATCAATACTGGTTAAACAGGGAAGAATCCCAAAGGAGAGAGGCTGGTGATGCCTGTGGGATCTCAATGGGAGATGGCGAGCGAAGAGCAGAGCCCGTGGGATGCAGTGATGGGGTAGGGGGGGTTGGAAAGCAGGGTTTGCATGAATTATCAGCATTAATAACGCCACCAATGCCACCAAACAGCATCCTCAATGATTTGGGGTGCACCCAGGACACAGCCATTGCTGCACCCCAAGGCTCCCAGTAGACAGAGCTGGGGTACACCCCCCCAAGACACCCACTCAACCTCCCACTGCAACAACGTGGGTGTGAGGATTTACAACCCCATCCCCAGCTCCCAGCAGCGACAGGGAGGGTGATGAAAAGCAGGAGAGGAGTGATGCACATGAGGCTCTGGCTGCTCCTAGAAGCTGCTCCCATGTGGGGAGCCTGGGAAAGGGTCTCTGAAGAGCTGGGGAGCTGCTGAGCTGCCTAATTTGGATGGATCCATCACCAGCTCCCCGGCTGCTGGAAGGGGCCCCGTGTGAGGGGTGCAGATGTTCTGGAGCTTTACACCTTGCTTACAAGTCACTGGGGCTCAGAGCCAAAATCCCACCCTGCTGAGGCTTCCCGGGATGCTGCTCCCACTCCTTTCCAGGCTCCAGGAGGAGTTTCTTATCCTAAATTCTCCCCATGTTCGCAGAGCAGGCTGCAGCTGATGCCCAGCAACGTGGTGAGGAAGGTGAAGGGCTGTGCGAGGTGAGGAAGGTCTGACCCTTCCCTGGAAAACGGGAGGGTTAGAGCAGAGCTGCCACCTTCCCTTTGTGGGAAAAATCCTCCTCAGTGCGTGGAAATAATCAGGGCAAACACCAAATTAACATGTTTCAGCCAGATCTGACGTGCTCCCCAACCTCCAGGCAGATGCTTTCCCATCCCAGCATCCAGCCTTGGCTGGGAGCTGCCATATGGATCCCATTCTTTTCCTGGAACTTGCTCCCTCACACATGCATAGAATGAGTTATTTTCACCCTGGTCCAAAGGCTGCCACCGCTCTCCCTTTCCCTTTGACCCGTCCTGCTTCTCCAGCTTATTTATGGGCATAATTACACCCAGCTATTGATTTTCTGACAGCTGTCCTGGTGCTATTTTACGGAATCAAGCTCATTTCTACAGCAAAGGTTTTCCCAAGCCCTGGCAGCCTGGGGAAGGTGGCTGGGGCAAGGACTAATGGCATTTTCTGCCTGGAGATGTGAAGGAGAAGAATAGGATTGGGGCTGGCAGGATTGGGGCAGGCAGGGCTGGCAGCAGGGACCGTGTCCATCATCTCCTCCCAGCCCAGAGCAGGATTGCAGGAGGCGGATGGAAACCTGCTGAGATGCTGGTGACGCAAGAAAGTCCCTGCAAAAACAGCTTGCAGATGGGTTTGGAGGAGATGTGGCTCGTTTCCTCAGCACAGCGTGGTGACCAGCTGGGTTTTGTGCAGAAAACTCTTATCCAGAGCATCGGGGAGGTTTGTTCGCTCAGACTTTCCCCCCCTCTGAAAGGTGCCAGTAGAAATATCAGGGACTCGCAGGGAATTGTGACACATTTCCATCCTGGACCAGGGAAAGCTTTGATGGAACACGGAGCCAAGGAAAAAAAAAAAACAACAAAATTAAATCAACTCAGGATTGAAAGGCTCTTTTTCCAGAATTAGGATTCAAGTGAAAACACATTTAAATAGCAACATTTCCAAGCGATGCGTAAAACCACAACGAATTCCTGTGCGTAGGAGGGGAGAAAAAACTCCCCAAACTCAACTTTCTCCAAGCCAACGGTGGAACTGTGGACTCAGCAGGAGAGCCCAGGGGGATGGCCGGGCAAGGAGAAGGGTATTTCCATGAGCAGGAGGCTCTGTCTTCCCACAGGCTCTCCTGGGACATCCAGCAATGCTGCCTGTGTCAGAAGCTGCTGTGATGCTGTCCCCGGGCAGGGAGGGTGGCTGAACCTCCCCTCCTGCAGCACCAGCTGCTCGGCTCTTTGGGGAAACCCGCAACAGCAGCAGCAGGTTTAGAAACCTTAAATAAATCAGCAGAGCAGCTCGGAGCTGGAGTCGCAGACAGTGCATGGAGGGAAATTAAAATTGATGCTCAGGTCCCAGCTCCGCAGAGCTGCTCTGACCCACTTGCAGGAGGAGAACTCCAAGCAAAGGGCCTGTTGGCTGCTCGTTTAACTCCTGCCAGCTCGGCTTGCTCACAGCATCCCAGCCTGTCTGCTTGTCACGGGTGCTGAGAGACCCCAAAGCCATCAGATGTGACCCCCACTAACTGCCTTTCAACAGCACTCCCCTTCCAGACACCCCCAAATCCTATAGAGTTGTTTTGGTTGGAAAAGACATTTTGGATCATTGAGTTCACCCATTCCCCATCCCTGCCAGGGCACCACTAACCCCTGGCCCTCAGCACCACATCTCCAAGGCTTGGAAGCCCCTCCAGGGATGGGGACTCCACCACTGCCCTGCCCAGCCTGGCACAGCCCTTCACAACCCTGACCACCAACAAATTGTTCCTCAGCTCCAACCTCAACCTCCCCTGGGGCAAAGTACATCTCACCTCCTCTTATTTAAAGTCCCTTCTGGCTCTTCCCCAGGTACTGGTGCAGCTCCACATCACTCCCCTCCTGCCCCTCTCCAGGGCTGGATCCTGCAGCCTCCTGGTCCTGCTCATCCCTCCGACCCATCCCCAAAGCCTGAGCAAAACTTGCTGAGCTCTAGAGCAGCCAAGGATGATCAGTGAGGAGTGGATGGCAGGAATAGAGCAGCCCTGAGTCCAATTCTGTATTGATCAGCCCCGTTATGACCCTGCTGGTTCCCTCCAGCGATGCAGAGCCACCCACTTGGCTCGAGTGCAGGGAGCTGGGTCATGGGGGGTGCTGGGAATCACCCCCAACCCCTGGCCACGTCCCAAAGGAGCCATGGAAAGCCCCAGCTCTGCATCCAACCATTCATCACACCCTGTCCCATGGTGCAGGGGCCAAACCCTTGCTGCCAGCCCCAAACTGGGGGGTTTTACAGGCAGCAAGGGATGCCCAGAGTCCCCCAGGCAATGGAGGGTCCCTACATGCCCACACTGGGGTGGTAAAGAGACTTTTCAAGGGCTGCAATTCATCACCTGCCTCGGACAGGTTTCTGGGGTCATTGCCTTTAAAGGGCTCCCGATGGGTGCTGGTGGAGGGGAGGGGGATGGTTTTATTCTGGGGTGAGGGTCTGTGCAACAGAAGAAACACAGGGGCTTGGAAAAGCAATCCACCCTCTCCCACCTGGGAACAGAGAATCTCTGCACCAAAGCTTAGAACCATAAAATGAATCATAGAGTGGTTTAGGTGGGAAGAGACCTTTAAAAGTCATCGAATTCCTTCTCCCTCTCGTCTAAATCTCCCTCTTTCAGTTTAAACCCATCACCCCTTGTCCCGTCCCAACAGGTCCTGCTCAAAAGTCCCTCCCCATCTTTCTGACAGGCCCCTTGAAGCCCTGCAAGGCCACCAGAAGGTCTCCAGGAGCCTTCTCCTCTCCAGGCTGAACCAGCCCAACTCTCCCAGCCTTTCTCCAGCACTCCAGCCCCCCGGCTGTAAATACCAGGGTATGGCCAAGTAAACACGTGGCTGTTCCTGGCGTCCTGCCTTGGGAGATCTTCTCTGGCCATACAGACATTACACAGCACCCCTGGCAGGGACGTGCCCAGGGAAAATACCATTGCAAAAGCACTTTTCTCAGCAAGGAGCTGGTAACCTGCCCCTGGCTCATCTCACTCAGCAAAAACCCACCCGTTAATCCCAATCTTAACCCACAGAGGCAGTGGGAGAGTGGGTGGGGGGTGCAGGAGGGGGGAGCTGGGATGGGCAGGAGCCAATATATTGTCAATTCACACCTTAAATTCACACCCTCACCCCGTCCCTCACCAGAGCAGCCCTGGGTAATACCAAGATAGAGTTTATTGCTCTTTTTTTTCCTTCCCAAATAGAAACAGGTCATAACAAGTATCAGCCATTAGACTAATTAGCCCCAGTGAAAACAGAAGTGTGTGTGTGTATGTGGGGGGGGTTCAGCAGAGGCAGTAATTGAAGCCAAATAATGAATATTTAACTCTCTAAAGTAAAGTTTAATTAAGTTATCCTATGGCTGAGCCCTTTTTGCAGCATTACTGTGGCTTTCAAGCCCATTAAGATGAGCCAAAAATAACCTTGCCAGAGACATGGGGTATTGTCCCCTTCTCTGCTCCCCCCCTTTGTGGAGTCTGGAGATTTCATTAGTGGTAAAGTTGAATTAATTTAGAGCAAGGATGCTCTGGCCAGGCTGCAGCAGTTTATTCCCACCCATGGGTGGGCACCCCTGGGTGCTTTTAAGGGTTGGAGGAAGATGAGCTGCCCTGCATCCCTCAGCTCTTCCCGGGAGCCATTGCCACCCTCAAAATCCCTGGAATGGAAGATAAATCCCACTTTTGAATGGAAACCCAAGTGGTTTTAGCATCCCAGTTTAAATGAATCCTCCCAGTTTATCCCAGATTCACTTTCCTTGGGGTGCCCATTCCCAGAAGCAGCTTCTGCAAGGCCAGGGACTGAAGGAGATGCTTCAGAGCTCCATAAAATAATATTTATACCATAAAACTCCCCATAAAACTCCCTCACCCCCCATGGGGAGGGGTCGCAGTGCCCCCACCCCTGCCCAGCCCCTCCGGGAAGGACACGGGGCCGTTTGCCTCTCGCTCTTTCAGCGCCCCCCCAGTTCATTATCTCTCTTCCCCTCGCCCCCAGCTCTGCCCTTTAGAAGCTCTCAGTGATTTTTGTTGATGAGCATCAACTTCCCCTCCAGCCGACACCTGATGAGCAGCTTTAATGTCACTCACTAATTGCAGAGCCCTCCATCTCCAGGGGGTAACGCACCATTAGCATGGGGGGGAGGGCGAGTCCTGCAGCCGAGGGGACCGAGCCCCCCACATCTCCCCCTAAACCTCTCCCCCCAAACCTCTCCTCCCTCTGCAGCAATCAGCCCACAATGGCCACGCTCCAAAAACACCCAGGAGGCCACGGAGTGATTGGTACCAACAGCCCATCAGGTACATGAACCTGCCCGTAATTGCCTGTCCTTCTCAGGGCTCTTAAAAGCTTTCCACTGGAGGAGAACAGAGGCTCCTTGTCACAAACAGGCTATTAGACAGATGAAAAGAGCCTCCCCCTCCTCTCCGCTGCCTATTGGGGTTTTTTTTTATTATTTTTATTATTCCTTAAAGTTTTCTTTGCTGCTCCCCCCCTTCCACCTCTTCCAGTTCTCTGCCAAGCTGGGGGTGAGGCTGGGAGGGCATCACTTTGAGATGATGGTGCTGGGGAGGGTTGGACGGGGCAATTTTAGGAACCTTTAGTATGGACTAAACATACATAGGTCACATAGGACCAGGGATGGGCTTTCTTGTGTGTTTTATGCACATGTTATAAGCTGGCATCAATCTTCAGAGGACTTGGAGATCATAGAATTGATTTTGGTTGGAATTGACATTTAAGATTGAGTCCAACCATCCCTCCAGCACTGCCAGGGCACCACTAACCCCTGTCCCTCAGCACCACATCTCCACAGCTTGGAAACCCCTCCAGGGATGGGGACTCCACCACTGCCCTGCCCAGCCTGGCACAGCCCTTCACAGCCCTGACCAACAACAAATTGTTCCTCAGCTCCAACCTCAACCTCCCCTGGACCAACTTGGGGCTGGTTCCTCTTGTCCCATCAGATCCCACACTGCCCATGATGCCCCAAAACATTGTGTGATGATCAAGAGTTTTTTGAGGCACGTCTGGGTCACCAAGAGCAAATCCACCATCCGGAGCATCAGTGGGGTCAGAGCCAGGGACCAAAGGTCTGGGGGTGCCCTCAGGAGCCTCATCAGCAAACACCCCCCGTCCCCAGCAACGTGTGATGATGGCAACTGGAACAGCTTCAAACCAACCCCTGGAAGGCATTTCAAACAACTCTCCCCATCCTCTCCCCGAGCTCCAACTGCGGCGCTGCTGACTCACCACCCTTCATCAGCCATCCCCAGCAATTAATTCAGCTCCTGATGATGTTGGGTCACTTTTATACACGGAGAAACAGGTTTTAATCCCTCTCACACTGCCTTAGCCCAGCTCTGCTGATTTCATTGCTTTGTGAGCATCCAGCCCATCACCCTCTTTCTCCTGCCAGGAACCAGCTCCTCTGTGCAGAGCAGCAAAGAAAATCCCCTGCGTTCCACCAGCCTTTGCTCCCTGCCTGATTTTCTGCATCTTTCTCTAGAAGAGCTGAGCCTGGTGACTTTCCAGGGCGAGGAGAGGATGCTAGACAGGCTCCTGCCTTGATCCAGCCTGACAAAGCTTCCGCTCGGCTGACGTTCCTCTCGAGTACCACAAGGCACAAGAAATCAGGATTTTCCCTTTGAATCAGTACTTAGCCTGCTTACGAGGAGTGGTCGGGGTCAGTGAACGGGAAAAACCATTTCATTCTGCCCAGAAATAGCCCATTACGGGGCCAGGGAGCTGCGGGGGCAGAGGGCAACAGAGCACAAAATAAAAGTAGACACACCCCGACTCATTTGCCACCCCAGCCCCTTCCAGCAGCCTCCCCAGCAATGAGCTCTGGGGTGCCAAAGGTTCACAGGGCACCCAGATAAAGCAGCAGGGACTGGGGGGATGGGGGAGACAGGGACAGGAGGCAGCCCCAGGGCTGCCAACACCTTCCCCCAGGGCAAGGGGGGATTTTGGAGAGTCCCCAGCCCGAGAAACCTTGCTCCAGTTGTGCTTGAAAAGCTGATTTTTTAAAGATTCCTAGAATGGGTTGGGTTGGGAGGGACCTTGGGTCAAGGCTGAAGTCCCCAAAGGCCATCTCATGTAAACTATATGTATTTTTTCTTTCTTTTTCCCCCTTGAAACATTGGGCCAGATGATCCTTGAGGTCCCTTTCAACCTGGCATTCTATGAAGATGTGGCTGTTTGGGATCTTGCCCTGGAGCAGGGGAAGAGGCAGCAAAGGGGAGGCACAGTCAGCCCTGCTCAGCAGGAGGGGAAACTGAGGCACGGAGTAATTCCGTATATAAATATACGTTTTATTCTGTTAAAGATTGATCTTGCCAGGCCAGACCCCACAGCCCTGCTCAGACACAGCCCCCCTCCCACACCAATGGGGTGTTTGACCTGGGGAAGAGCCAGGCAGCCACAACAGCCCATTAGAGTTTGTAAAACTCGTACAAAATAGGAATTTGGGGCCCTGAAAGGACTTGACAATGTCCCTTTATTCCCCCCGCTGTCCCCAGAGGAGCTGGCACTGAACAGATGTCCCCTTTGATTCAGGGAGAGGATTTTTCTTGCTGCCTGTAATTGCCTGTGGTTTGCTGGGTGATGCTTCCCGAGCACAGCAGCAGGATTGGCAGGGAGGAGATTCCCAGAAAGGGCTGGGACAGGCAGGAGAGGTCGAGGTGGAGGATGCTCAGACATGGGGAAGATGCTTCTCCCCCAGCCCCGGATGCCCCCAGCCCAGGGGGATGCTCCATGTCCAGCTCAAGCACCAGACCCGCAGCCTTAGTGATGTTCTCCCTGGATTCAGGTGCTTTACACCCCATGTGAGCTGCATTCTGCACCCCTGTGTGAGATCCACCAGCTCTGGTCTCATCCTTTCCCCACCAGCCAGCCCCCAAATCTCTATTTTCATCCCCTTCTTTTGTTCCACCTTCTTTCTTCACACTTTCCCCCACTTTTTCCCCCCCATATGTCACTTTAGAAGAAGAAAAAGTTGGGATGAGAACCCAGAAGAGAAGAAACAAGCAGAGCAGGCTGTTCAAGGGGAAAAAAAGAGAAAAGCAGGATTATTTTTAACAGGAATGGAAACAATTACGAGCCTAATGGAAAGCTGTAATGAAGATTAGCTTGGGTTTTTTTTTTTTTCTACCAGTAACAGCTTCCATCATGAGGCAGAGAAGGAAAACCAGCAAGAAAAGGGCAGATTTTCCCCTAACTTGAATTTGCAGTGATTTTCCTGCAAGGCTCAGCCAGGTCCAGAGCAGCAATGGAGCTGGAGGCTCTGCCAGGAGCTTTGCCCTGGGCTGGGTGCAAGGGGAGCACCCAGTGAAGGAAGGTTTGGGGCTTGCTGGTGGAGGACAAGGGGCTGGACTCCTCCTGCCCTGGTGACAAGCAGCCTCAATCAGGTCCCATTCATCCTCTCCCCTGGCTCTGGGCTGCTTCTGAAAGCCTTTAATCATTCCTCTTATCCCCTGGATGAAGAGGTGGTGGATAAGGACAGCAGGGTCCCCCCTGCCACCTGGGGAGAGGGGCTGGGCATGGATGGGGACACAGGCTGGATGATGCTGGAGGGGCTATAGCCCCTCAAAACAACCAAATTGCCCTTTCCTATCAAAATTCCAGGGCTGACAGCAGATTTCTTGCCCCTGGAGGACATCAGGGATGCTAAAGGAGAGGCTCAGCACTTGCTAAACTGGGATGTTCTCTGGCTGCATGCAAGGAGCTCCTGCCCAAACCATCGCCTCTGGCTTCCCACCCACCCAGCTCCCACCCTGACCTCCCTGCCCAGCTCCCCCAGCACTTCAGCATATTCTCAATGTGAAATAAATGTTATTTTCTCATGTGCCGCAGCCCAATTCATCTTCCTGTCAGGGGCAGAGGCAGGGAGAGGGCGAGCAGAGGCAGGGAGAAAGCTGCTGCTCCCCCAAATCCTTCCTCCCTTCTTTAATCAACCCAAAACAAAGCTCCTGCAGGGCTGGGAGGGATTTAAAATGTTAAAAAAAAAAAAAAAAAAAAGAGGTGGAAAAAGTTACTGTGCTCTCCTCTCCAGCCCCTTTTGTTCTGTCCAGTGCTATAAAACCCAGGGAGATTTTTATCTTTTCATAAACTTTTATTGAGTCTGATGTTGGGAGGCCGTGGAGTGCCATCCAATTAAACCTGCCCCTAATCCCACTCTTAACTTCCCAGCACCGATGGGAGATTAAGAACTAATAAAGATGACAAACGAGGGGAGCTAAATGGGAGCCGAGGAGGAGGATGGAGGGCACCAGGGCACCAAAAAAGGGCTTTAATTGGGGAAGCTGTAACCCCAGTAACTGGAGAAATATGGGTTTCATATAGTGCTGGGCAATTGGAGCAGGGTAAAGCTGATATTAAACAGCTACACAGGTCCAGGGGCTTGGAGCTGGCAGATGAGATGCTCTTGCTTGCAAGCTTGTCATGGCCATGGGGTATTTGCAAGGTCTTTGTGGAGCACTCCAAGAGTTGCTCTCTATCCACAAAGTGGGTTTTTCCCCCCTCATCCACATTGCTTTGGGCCAGGGGAAGCTCTGGTGAAAAGCAGATGATGGTATTGAATTGCCTGAGCAGCTCAGGAGTCTCCAGGAGAGATGGATGGAGGATGAAGTCCCAAAGCTGAGGCTGTTTGGGACCTTGTCTCTTGATAGGAACAAGAGGAACCAGCCTCAAGTTGACCCAGGAGAGGCTGAAGCTGAGGAACAATTTCTTGCTGGGCAGGGCAGTGGTGGAGTCCCCAGCCCTGGAGGGGTTTCCAAGGCGTGGAGATGTGGTGCTGAGGGACAGGGATCAGTGGTGCCCTGGCAGGGATGGAGGAACATTTGGACTTGATCTTAAATGTCTCTTACAACAAAATCTATTCCATGATTCTAAGCCAAGCACAAGGACCCAGCCCAGGGAGAGCTCTCAACACATCCTCCACTTGCAAGACAATTAAAATAAAGAAGAAAAATGATGTTTCAGAACAATCCTGGGCTGTAGGACAGCACTGGTGCTATCTGGCCAAAAAGATCTCTTCGTAATGCTCAACAAGGATGGGGAGCCACACACCATCCCAGTACCCCCCTGCTGCTGGGCCAACTGGGAGCTCTGGGAGGACCATCAGGGACCACATCCCTGCAAGGCTCCAGCTGCTGTCGTGGTGAGCAATGAGCTGCCTTCCTTCCCACACCCCATCTCCCCACCCATACACTTTCCCAGCTCTCCTCACGTACCTAAATAGGTGTAATTCAATCTCCGCAGAGGCCACGCACCACTGAGCAATCACCCACCAGGCAAACGCGTCTTTATCGGGGAGAAAAACACTTCTACCTATATGGGACGTGTTTATCCAACCACCTGAGATGGGTCCCGAGGCTCCACGACACCCAGAGCAATCCCTCCACCCTCCACCACAGTTTATCACCTTTTACATCATTATTTCCCCTTAATACCCCACCTGGGCGCTGCTGCTTTCACTAATCGCATCCCAAATCACTGCACTCCCACACGAGGAAAAGGAGGCAAATTCCCCCCCAAAAAAGAGCAGGGCAGCTTCCTGGGAACCATTTCTCCCTCCCTTTTCTCCAAGCAAGATGTAATTGGCCTTGAGCAGGAGCTGCTGCTTTTAATTCACTTCCCACTGACTCATGCCTCCCTTCCCCAGCACCCTGTTCCAGCAGCTTGGTGCTCAGCCCCTCCAACGCTCTTGAGCTATTTTGACACACTGAGTAAATATCAATTAATTCGCCTTAAAAGAAAAAAAAAAAAAGAAGCTTAATTAAAAAAAAAAACCCCATAAAACTCCCAGTTCAGATTTGCAGGCTGGTATTTGCCAGAAGAGCCCTGGTTTAAGGCTTGTGCTTCTCAATTGCTGGGGGTTTTACAGCTCCCACAAGTGAAATCTCTCTCTGGAGGAGCTTTGTGACTCACTGATGTCAGAGAGGGGGGGGGAAATTTAAAAAAAGGGTAAAATATTCACTTCCAGAAGGGTCTGAGCACCCTTGAGCCAGGATAAAAGGGGGGGTCACAGGCCAGCCTGGTTGGGATCCTGGGCAGGAGGTTTGGGACATCTTGGGTGTAGAAAGGTGGAGGTGGATGCATGGGACAAGCCCCCTCGGATGGGAGCAGAGCTGGGCACCAGGAGGATGGAGATATTTGTATTTCCATCCCCTGAACCTCAACCCACAGCCTCCCACCCTGCCCATGTCTCCAGCCTGGTGGAAGCTGCAAAAACACCAAATCTTGCCCAGCTTTGAAGGCAGCAGGTCCCATCACTGCAGCACAGGGGCAGCCCCCCCTGCCCACCACCAGCAACACTGTGTTCAGAGGGGGGGAAAAAAAGTAAAATCAAAATCCCCAGCCCCTGCAGAACGACTTAATTTAGCAGCTCACTTTGACTCATGCAATTATTGGCTTTTAAAACGCAATTAGCAGATGAGCCTGGGCTTTGTTTGGGGGCTTCTCCTCAGCACTGATGCTGCGGGAAGGCAGCGAGTGCGTCACGGCCACCAAGGGGACACACGAGAGCCCGGCCCTGGGGCCAGCAGGAGGGATGCTCCCAGGAAAAGCACAAAAACAGCCCCTTCAGAGCATGGTAAAGTGCCCCAAAATAGATCTTGGAAGCAATGGAAACAACTTGAGTCCGTGCACAGCAGTGATACCACCCAGCAAATCTGCTCATCCCAGCATCTCCCACCTCTGACATCTCCTAATTAGGGTTACCCTTTGGAGCAGCATGAAAACAGCCCCTTAATTACAAGGCAGAAGGCAGAACGTGTGAGACTCTGTATTTTTAGACAACCCTGGAAAAAAAATAAATAGATATCTGACACATCCCCCCCCTCACTCCTTCCCCCCTTCCCTTCTTCACGGCTGCCCTTAGCTGAGAACTTGAGCACTTGCAAGTGAGAAGGGGAGGGGGGAAAGGTTAACCAAGCTGTCAGAAAGGGTTTTTTTCCTCTTCTTAAGATGGCAAAGCAGCAAAATGTGTTTACTGCTGGGCGTCGGGGAGCTAACGAGAAGTAGGTCCAGGGCTGGGCTGACACTAAGTGCCTCTGACACCGATGACGGCCCTTTGGTGGGAGCAAATTCGCTCCATGCCTAAACAGATTATTTCAAGTGTCTCTTGCTGGAGAGCAACCACTTTGCAAATATTCTAATGTTTGAACTGCCTCATTTAGCCAGCTCCTCATCCAGGGTGTCTCGCACGGCGTGAGCCACGCTGGGGAGAATTAGAACATGAGAGCTTTGATTTCAGGCAGCTTCCTTGCTGGGTATTCGTGAGGCAACGAGAGCAAGTGGGGCCAGGCACCCATTAACAGCTCGCTCACAATTTTAAGCAATTTTTCAGTATTTCTTCCCTTCAGTATTCCCTCCAGAGCTCTGTCTTGGAGCAACATCCATCCCAACCAGCCCATATTGCAATGACAATGTGAAACTCCTCTAAGAGCTGGATGCACGCAAGGGTTGCCCCATCCTCTGCTCCCTAATGCAACCCCCCCTGCATTTTGGGGTTTCTCTTCCCACCTCCAGCCTCTGCTCCCTGTTTTCCAGTGTTTCCCAAGCCCAGGCATCTATCCCAGACTAGAGCATCAAGGAAACACCCCCAGCTTAAGGAGAAAGCAGCATTTTCTCCCCCATCCCTTGGATGTCACACTCGGAGGTTAGAAGAACATCACGGAGCCACAAGAGCTGGTACGAGACAGACCAGGCGAGGCAGCAGCAGCAGAGACACTGACAAAAAAAACATCTTTACATTGCAAGTGGCATCAATTCATTTCACTCTCACTCACTGACATCGCTGCTTTTCTGCTTTGCTGTTCCTCCTAACACCCTTAAAGGCAGTTGTGACGGTGTCCAAAGGAGCTGGGGGGAGCTAGGGATGGGCTGGTGCTTCACCAACCCCCCAACTCCTGGGACATCCCATGGGTCACTCATGATCCCATGGATCATCACACCTGGGATGTCCCATGGATGGATATTTCTGTGTAAAATCACCTGGGAATGGAGACCCACGGGCTCAAAAGGGTGCAGGAAAGATGCATGGACAGGTCATAAGCCCAGGTAAAAATTCTACAGAGGGAAGAGCTTAAAGAGCTCAGGCTGCTTAGTTTATCAAAGGGACAAAGGAGGTGACTTGATTGCCATGAGTAAGTACCTTCCTGGGAGAACATAGAGGCTACTAAAGCCTCTTTAATCTAGTGGAGAAAGACATAACAAGAGGCAGGAGTTGATCGTGTCTGGCTTCAAACTCCCCCTGGAAAAATAAGGCACAGGTTTGAGCAGCGAGGTGGATTAACCATTGGAGTGGACACCAGGAAAATGATGAATTCTGCAGCTTTTAACTGCTGTAAACCCAGGCCAGGCCCCTCTCTGGGTGTGCTCAGCCCAGCACCCACCTCTGCTTGCTTTCCAAGCTGAAATTAGGTGGTGTAGGACATAGAAAGCAGTCAGAGGGGATTATTCCCTGAATATTTCATAGTTCCTTCTGAGGCTTGAACTTCAGTGCAACACACAACACAAACCGTCCCTCCAACACTCACCCAGGAGCCCTGAAAACCACCTTCACTTTGCACCGTGGAGTAGAGAGATGGAGAATTGACCCTTCCTCATTTAGGTTTGCTCATGTCATAGAATCACAGAATCAAAGACCTCCACAGAATCAAGTCCAACCTTTCTCCAACATCTCCCTGACCCCCAGACCATGTCTCCAAGATCCACATCTACTCCTTTGTTGAACCCCTCCAGGGATGGTGACTCCAGCACCTCCCTGGGCAGCCTGGGCCAGTCCCTGCCCACTCTTCCAGTAAAGAACTTCTTCCCAATATCCACTCTAAACCTCTCCTGGCACAACTTAAGGTCATTACCTGGATCACCCAGCTCATGACAGTTGTGATTTGTGTGAACTCCAGGACACAGAAACCAACCCCCCAGAAACACAGCTCTAAAAGTTCAAAATATTCATCTGTACTCACAGGTTGCAGCCCTGGCAGTGACTCCTCCTCCATGACGTGATGCTGGTGGGTGATTTCTGGGGCTGGTTTGGTTTCCAGGATTCCCAGCTCTCTGGTTTTTATCTGCTGGGTCAATGGGTTTGCTTGTAACACACACACACAGAGACCTTGGTGACCATGGGGGAGCTGAAACCTGGATTTGCCCTTCTTACAGCACAGATTCATCACTCAGAATTGAGAAAAAAACAACAAATCCAAGTAAACAAGATGGTTCAGATGGACCCACTAAGCCTGGTGGGCTCTTTGAGGAGGAATGTTGGTGGACACCTTGAGAAAACCCCACCCCTGAGCACAGACCTGCTTTAATAGTGTCCCATCCCACCCCCCAGCTGATGCAAGTTACCAGCTCAGCCTTTGCAGACCCACCCACCCCCCAGGGCTCCCCAGCCCTCCTAAACCCCTTCATTAGCACCCAGTAACCACCTGAGCTGCTGCCCAGGGGCGGGTAAATATTCACTGGTGCAATGGTGCATTAGTGCAAAAAAGTGCAATAATGCCATAAAATGAAGGGTTCCCCCTCCTCGGGAGCTGAAGCAGGAGCCATAAATTGCTCAGCTAAAGGCCAGGAGCCATTACCTTGTTAGAAGTCAAGCAGCACGGATTAGAATGGAAATTACTTGGGATTCTTGGCAGGGCTGGGCAGGGATTGTTCAGGGCTCAGAGATTCTCCCCGCTCCAGCACCACATCATTGATTTACTCGCTGCTTTGCCTTGGGTGCCCAGGGCAGGGGGTGGCACCAGCTCCTGGGAAACGCAGGGAAGGTCCCGTGTGTTTGGAAAGCAAATTAGTGCTAGAGATGAGAAATGGAGCTGGGCATGAGCTGGAAGGAGCCTGAGCCTCTCCTAGTCCCTCTTGCCCAGGTCTCCTTGGCCATGGCAAGCTGGGGTTGGCTCTAAATGGTGCTTCTGCTCCATCTCTGAGCTGATGAACCATCAGCAGGCAGCCCCCTCCTCTGTCCCTGGCCCTCTCCACGGCTCCTATCAAAGCCCCAGTTCTCCAGCAGGACTCCCAGGCACTGCTCCTGCTGCTGTTCCTTGGTTTCTGAGCATGTAGGTGGACAAATTTTCCCAGATTTTTTTTTCCCCGCAGCACAGCGGGTGGTGCCAGGGAGGATAAAAGGATAAATAGATATAAATATATACACAAGAGCTTGGGGAGTCACTGGGTTCTGGGAGCTTTGAATGTGCCACGATGAAACGTGGCCAGGGTTGGTGGCAGCCCCTGGGAGCTGGCAGGGATGCTCTGATGGACCTTATGGCAGCTCAGATGGACCTGGCAGCATCTCCAATGTTTGGAGCTGGCCCCACATTTTAGCAATGAAAAGAAGCAGCTCAGCAGAGTTGTTGAAGTTTTGGAGAAGCAGAAATGCAGCTGGACTCGGGGTGATCCCATTGATCAGGTGGCTGGTGTCAGGGCTGTGGGGCTCAGGAGGAGCAGAGAGGGATGGGGATGGGGACAGGGACGGGGACAGGGACGGGGACAAGGGGACGACACCTCCTTGTACCACACCAGCCTCCTGACCAGCCCTGCTCACACCTCCAGGGTCCCATTAATATGAGCAGGTGGTCCAGCAGCAGCTGTGGTGCCTCCAGGAAGATGCTGAGATGGATCATTTGGTGCCATCAGATCTTTCCTTGGGATGCAGCTTTCCAGAGCTCTGAGCTCATGCAAAAACCTGACCCTGAAGGTGCAGAGAAGGGACACAACCCATCACCAGAGGGGACACCCCGAGAGCTCGGATGCCTTCCCGCATCCCCAGGCAAGGAGAAGACACAAACTGAGCCCCTTGTCCTGCTCTACAACCTCCTAGAGACTCCTCCAAAGCCAACAGCTCCATTCCTAACCCCCTGCAAGCCGTGTAGGGCCAAGGAGTCAGCCCGAGCTGTGCACCGAGCACACTCTGTGCTTCATATTACCCAGAGGAACGAGCTGCTATTATGAAATCATTAAATTAATAACTTGGTAATATAGGCAGATATATAAAACAATCTGTTCCTAGAACAAAAGAAATTACCACGTTCCAAACATCCATAATTTAATTTAACAGCGAATTAAAGCAGCATACATAATTCCACCCTCCAAATGTCAATAGAGCTCTGTAAATAGAGCCAGGAGCGTGTGTGCCGGGAGGGCTGGGGAGGGGGAGAAGGTCCCGTGAGCTGGGGACGTCCTTTAGCACCAGCCACCAATGGCAGGAGCAGATCCACTGCTCAGTGTTTAATTAAGGATGTGCTAAACACTCACAGCACTTGGCAGGAGGAGAGAGGAGAGGAGAGAAGAGGAGAGAGAAGCAGCTTGGTTGGTACCCAGAGAGTCATTGAGTTGTCCTGATTGGAAGAGAACTTTAAGATCTTGAGTTCAACCCATCCCTGCCAGGTCACCACTGACCCCTGGCCCTCAGCACCACATCTCCAGCCTTGGAAACCCCTCCAGGGATGGGGACTCCACCCCTGCCCTGCCCAGCCTGGCACAGCCCTTCACAGCCCTGACCACCAACAAATTGTTCCTCAGCTCCAACCTCACCCTCCCCTGGGGCAACTTGAGGCTGGTTCCTCTTGTCTGGGGATGGTGTCACAGCCCTGGTCCTGCCTGTGACCACGTGAGGTGCAAAACCCCCTAATAATGTAATAATAAAGCCAGGAAAACATCCAGCCCGTGTCGAGCATCACGGTCCATGTTGGTTTTTTCAGCTCCTCAGAGGGAAATTGAGCCCTGAGCCCCTTGGACCCCATTTCTACATCATTTCTATTCCTCATCCATCTGTCCCAAGGAAAGAAAACCCAGTAACCAAACACAGTATTTAAATCACCAGGCTCCTATCTCGCTCATTCCTTTTAATTAATTTTTTTTTTTTTCCATTTGTGCTACCTAATATTTTTCCCTTTTGTTTGAAATTAATTTGCTATAATTTATGGGCGCATGTTTTGATTGCTTTTGATTAAGTTTAACAAGCAGAAAAATAAAATAAAAAAAGCCTGCTGCATTAGACATCAAAGCAAACAAACCCGTTTTCCTGGCCCGCTTGTGCATAATTAATAAATACTGTCACTCCTTGTACAGTAAATATATCTATTATGTTACAATAAAATACGTGTTGTAGCGATTAATACTCACAACCCAAATATGTTCTGGGGAAAGGCAGGGAAATGGGGGAGTAGGAAACACTTGTTTGTATAATACCTGAGATTTTGGGGCAACTCTTGTTACTTGGGAGAAGTTTTCCTTGGGATAGGAAAGGCAAAGAGCCCCATCTGAGCAGCTGAAATTACAGCATCCACATGAATTCCCAGTTATTCCTCTTAGTGCAATAATGATTAATATATATTTTAACTTGGTAAGTAAGGCAGAGCCGCCTTTTGAGCTGAATTCTGCTCTAATCCTGGCCTAAAATCACCTTTTTCCAGCAAAACCTCCTGTATCCCAGCCCAGGAGCTGGTGCCAAGGAACCGGCTTGTCCTGGGAGGAGGAATTAGGAGGGAGGGTGAGATGCTCAGGGATGCTCGGGAAGATGCTTCTTCATCACCCTCAATGATCCATTTAGGGTTTGGTCCATCACTCCTCAGAAAATCCAGGGGTTGGCCCCTTTGCCAGCAGTTGGTTGTCTCCTCCCATCAGATTTTACCGGTGGAAGGAGCAGAAAATAGGAAAGATATTAGGGAATAAATATGTTAAAGGCAAGTCCTGGAAAAGAGAGAGGCAAAAAAAACCACCCCAAATGCTGGACAGTTGGTGCCACTTCTGAACATTAAATATTTATGGGCCCATGCTCATAGCTTCAAATGAGCTGTAAATTGAGTGGAGGTTATTTTCTAGGTAATTAAAAATGGAGAGATGGAGGGGACTGTTTATGGGAAGCCATAAAACCACAGCTACCAAGAGTATTAACACTGCATCCCCTCCCCTGCTGCATCCCTCTTCCACTGCATCCCACTTCCATTGCATCCCTTCTACTGCATCCTGGGATGCTGCATCCCACTTTTGCTGTGTTTCACTTCCATTGCATCCCTTCTGCTGCATCCTGGGCTGTTGTATCCCACTTCCATTCCATCCCACCTCTTCTGTATCCCAGGCTTCTGCATCCCATTTCCACTGCATCCCACTTCCATTGCATCCCCTTTGCTGCATCCCACCTCTGCTGCATCCCAGGCTGTTACATCCCTGTTGGCAGCATCCTCTTCACCCCCAGGGCTGACCAAAAGCCAATACACACATTTCAGCCCCCCAGACCCTCTCTGCCCATGGTGACCCTTCCCCATCCCACATATAAACCCTGGTGGGCTGAGCTGACCCACTGCTGGGCACCACTGCTGTGATTTCCCAAGTGATGCTGGAGCATCATCCCACCCCAAGCCTGGATCCTGCCCCAGAGGCTGGGTGGCCAAGCTGCAGCAGCCAGGGATGGACTCACCTCCTCTCAAACTCTTCTAATTCCAGGATTCCCCAAATCCCAACAGCCCAGGGATCGTTTTCACCACCAGCCCCCTCCCATCTCTGCCCAGAGTCATTAACACCCGGCTCTGCAGCAGGGCTCTAACTCAGCCTGTTACTGATGTCAGCTCCACTGCAAACCTAGTCCTGGGCAAATTAATCCTTTGGGGAGTGGAAACCTCCCTGGTCATGGATGTCTGTGCACAAGAGGCTCCCCCTGCACCCCAGTTTGCACTCCCAACCCCAGTCCTTCTGCAGAAACTCACCCCAATGGGGCTGGGCTGAGCAGCTCAGGCAGGGGGGGTCACATGTGCACCCACCCATGGCCATGGCCGGGGCTGGCAGCTGCTGTGAGTCAGGGTGACAGCCCTGGCCTCAGGTCTGCTGGCCGAGCATGACCTTCCTCCCCACTGAGCTCTTCTTCCTCCAGGTCACCCCTTTCCCAGCCTCCACACGCCCCCAGTGCAGCTGCTGCAGATGATTCTGCTTTCCCTTTCTCTGCTGCTTTTTGCCCCATTTGGCCAGAGCCTCCGTGTTTTCATCGTTTTGCTCTGATGCAAGGATGAGTCTCAGCCCTCCCGAGGAGCCCCAGAGCACAGAGCAAACAAACCCAAGTCCCCGGGGCTGAGCAGAAGTGGTTTCGTGTCACGATCTCTGGCTGCATCACGCCAGGGTTTGGATGAGATGCTGGAGGAGGAAGGATGGATCCAACCACAGAGGGAGGAGCAGGGGACGGGGCTGAGGGGAGGGATAAGGATCAGATAATCAGGTCCTATGACTTCTCTTCCACCAAATAAAGACCTGATGGCACCAAATCTTCCCAGCATCTTTCCCAGTTGCTGTTGAGCCACCTACAGAGCCACCAAAGGCAGAGACTGGTGCCACTGGTCCCTGGCTTCCACCCCCCCACATCACACTGATCCTTTGGGGTGCTGGGAGGACCCCAAAGCCCTTCTGAAAGCAGAGGGGACCTTTCCAAGTCTCCCACCTGCACATTTACTTCTCTCTAAATTGTTGAACAGATGCTCAACTCCATTAAGATGTTCCAAACAACCTCCTGAGGTTCCAACACTCCAAGAGGTTTATTCTTGGTTTTCAAGGTAGTGTCTGCAGGACAGGGTGGTGGGTGAAGGGGAGACCAAGCAGGACCAGGGCAGGAATCTGGGAAGGTGATGTCTTCATCCGGGGATTTATCCCTGGGATTGCTTGGGATAAATCACTGCTGCTGTGTCCTGCCAGCTCTGGACCCACGCAAAGACTTTTTACCTCTTATAAATGTAGGGAAACAGAGAGGGGAGGGAGTGCAATTAGAGAGGAGGAACAGAAGAGGGAACGGAGGGGGAAAAGGAGAGAGATTAACAAACAAACAAACAAAAAATCCCCAAATCCATGGGAGCGGAGGCTACAAACCCAATTAAAGTTGTTATGGTAACTGGTGTGTGTGGGCAGCACCACCCGGCTCCCAACGCAGGGAATTAAACCCAGCGTCATGTTCAGCAGCTAATTAAATCCTGCCGGCCAGGCTGGCACTGCCAGGGCACCTCCTCACCTCTGCTGTGGTGGATCCCAGACGTGTCCTGCTCCATGGGGTGAGCTGGGGGGTTGCTTCCCTAGACCTCAGCTGGTGCTTGGGTTGGGCAGGGTGAGAAACACCCTCCAGCATCTCCCTGGGTACCCGCAGGGAGCTCCTTGGTGCCTCCTCAGCATCATCCGGGCACAAGGGGGGTTCCCACAGCAGACCCTGGGGGGAGAGGCCAAGGTTCCTTCCCCACACACTTGCTTTTCTCCAGAAATGACCAGGCAAGGTCACCCAGAGGACCCTGAGGCCACAGAACCCGATGGAAACAGTGAAGTCCTTGTTCCTCCAATGCCCCCTCGTCTGCACAAGCCGGGGGGGGGATGCTCTGCAAAATGCTGCCTTTATGCCTGGGGTCTGGGAACGGGGGGTCTGGGGCTGGAGAACCCTGCCCCACTTATCAGCAGGGTTACAAGCAAGACACCTTAACCAGTTCACTGCCAGCCTGGGGGGTTTTTCCTTTCTGGGAGCACTGGGAAGCTGGGCAGCCCAAGCTCCTCCAAGAAGAGGTCATAGGAAACACTGGCTGCTCCTAAAGCATCATCTCCTTCTGCTCCAGGTCCACCAACCCCTTCTCCATGCATGCCAAGGAGGGCTGGCAACCTGTCCTGCAACCACCTGTGGCTCCCCAGCTCCCTCCTTAATCCTCCTTGACGCCCCAGTTGCTGCTGCTTCTATAATGAATATCCAGAGAGGGAATTAGAGGAGCCTGAGCTCGGTTTGATTTTACCCACCGAGTCTAATTAACGTAGGCAAAGATGCTGCACTCGAGGAGGCATCAAGATGTGGTTCAGGAGGAGGTGCTGGGGCAGGAGGGAGCTCAGGGGGGGCTGAGCAGTGATGCTCCCACACGTGCCTTGTCCTGGATCTGTCCCTAACAACCAAACCTCACAACCACTTACTACAGAGGCTTTAAACAGGTTTTTTTCCTGAATTTTACAGCCCTTTAAAATACACCAGCTAAAGCCAATGAATTCCTTCCTCACCCCACACCCCGGGGTCACATGCTGTATATCACAGCTGCCAGAGAATTATTACAAGCACATTCCATAATTCCCTTTATATAACCCCGTGGGAAGCCCAGGAGCTGCCTCTCCTGCCTCTGCACTTCTCCCCCAGGCCAGAGGTTAAACAGGAGAGCTCTGGTGGCTCTAATTTCTCCTGGTAGAAGGGAAAGGGGTTGTTCTTTCAATGCAGTCCCCAGAAGGGCATTAAATGGGATTTAAATGCCCTTCCATGGGAGGTTTGGTCTGTGCTGCAGTTACTGATCTTGGGAGAGAAGGAGATGAAGCATCAGAGGTGTTGGAAAGCCTTGCATCCCTCCTTCACCCTTTTTTACCCCAATTACCTGCTTTTGCAAGACTTGGAGCTGCCCAGGAGCCAACATGTCCC
Organism: Brachypteracias leptosomus; assembly: GCA_013401335.1. NCBI lineage: Eukaryota > Metazoa > Chordata > Aves > Coraciiformes > Brachypteraciidae > Brachypteracias > Brachypteracias leptosomus. The sequence continues at coordinate 62,255 of VYZX01008289.1, read as the reverse complement.
CAATAGGGACCTCCAGACCAGCCCAGGAGCCACCATGTCCCCAACAAGGACCATATGTCCCCAACAGGGACCTCCAGACCACCCAGACCTTGCTGCTCTTCCCACAACCCACCCCAGTGAACACAGCTCTTCATAGAAGATTATTAAACCCAATTTTCGAGCAATTGCCTTTTCCCCAAGTTTGACGACACCTTAACTTCATATTTTTGGCACAAACAGGAGCTATTTTTAAGAACTTCTCTGGAAACACATTTTCTTCTATTTTTTCCTGCAGTGCTTCCACCAGTTGACATTTCCTACAAGGAGCACAGAGAGTTTTTCACTGCTCCAAAAGCCTCTCTGCAGAAAAATGCCTCGACCAGCCCTCACCCCAGTGCTGAGCTCCTCTTGTGGCTCCCAGTGATGGAGCACAGACGAGTGGCCCAAGGAGAAATACTAAAAATACCCCCCAGAACATCAATCCAGGCTGCTGAAGGTGGAACCATCAGTGGACACCAGCTCCCTGCCCTGTCCCTGAGCATCCCTCACTCTTCCCCCAGTGTCTGGGGACACGGAGCAGTTGGTTCCTTTGATGGCCAGGAGCAAAGAGCTTGGAAATTGATGCCCAACGTTCAGCAAGATGCTTTGGTCTCCACGTGGGTTAAATTGGGTTCTAGGTTTGAATTGCCAGCTGTGAAATGGAGAGTTCCATCCAGTAAACAGAGGAAATCCTCATGGATTAATCTATTTTAATTAGATTTATGGCACCTTGGACACCCCTGGGTGGGACAGTTGGAGGAGCTGCTAAGGATAAGTGTCAACCCTGGGCAGGAGGAGCCTCCACCACTGGTGTTCATGGATGAAAACTCTTCATTCCAGGTCCCTCTGCTCCCCTGAAGTTGTGGGCAAGCCAAGAGGAGCCCTGAGCTTCCCAGCAGAGCCTTTTTCTGGTGCTGATGCTCAGAGCAAAGCTTTTAATGGATGAGGGTTGGGCTTGTTCAACCTGGAGAAGGCTCCAGGGTGACCTTCTTGGGGCCTTTCAGTGCTTCAGAAAACTTTCTCCTCCCCCTACCAAGACAGGAGGCAGAGGAGTGTAACCACTGAGTAACTCCAGAGCAAGAATTAAATCCAATTTATTCCCTGGCTCCTTTATCTGAGGCAGGAGAGGCTCTCTCTGGGAAAGCTTCAGTGTTTTTTTTTCTTCAATTATTGTTTTATGCAGCATCAAAAAAAAAAAAAAAAGTCTTTTCAGCACTTTCTCATATCAAGGAAGTAATTGAGGCAAAATGAAGAAGAAATTATCTATGAAGTTAATTATCTAGCAGACATGTTTTACACTCAGGCATTTTTCACTCCGAGGCAGTAACTGGAGGCTCAGGCATTTTCCTTTCCTGTAATTAATGTACTCGGGATATGGTGGGGAAGCATCAGGGGCCAGTTTCTGGTTGGAGGTGAGTGATCAACCACGGGAGCACAGAGGGGATGGGGACACCTGGAAAGGGGAGCGAGCACAGCCAGGCTTGGGCATCTCCTGCACCACGGTGGCCACCAGCAGCCTGGCTTGGACCAGCACAACCAGGGCAAGGATTGTCCCCCTGGACCGGGCGCTGAGGAGGCCACCCCTCGAATCCTGGGGTCAAAAGGCAACACTGATGGGCTGGAGCCACCTTCCACTTCCATGAGGTGTTAGAGCAGAGCTGGGACCTGTCCCTCCATCCACCACCAGTTTAAAGCCACCATCCCATGCTGGGCTCTTCCTCCAGCTCTGGAGTTGGGTTCTGACCATAATGGACATTTGGAAACCATCTCTGTGCATGGCACCTGAGCAGCTCCGTGGTCTCCAGAGGACCTCATGCTACACCCCCATCACAGCAGGGACCTACCTGGTGCTTACCTGGCTGAAACCAGGAGCTCCTCCTCACCCATCCCTGCTCACAGCCCTTCCCCAGAGGAGCAGAGCAGCCTTGGTGGAGCTGAGAAGATTCCCAACCCCTGGAGAGACGGAGCAGTGACCCCAGCAGCCACACACACCCAGCACCTCCCTCTGCCTTCCTCCTCCATTCAATTCACTGCTCATTTACTGCAGTAATTATATTAGGCAAGTGTAAGGCAGGACACAGGAGGCCCTTGGAGGCTGCTAATTGCTGCTGGAACGAGGCCATTGGGCTGTAATTGAGGGAAAGGGACATTCCTGCAGCCCAGCTCCTCCTGGAAACTGCAGCTGAGACAAGGTGGGACAAAGCCCCCCACCCACAGCTCGTTAGTCACCTCCTTAATTGCCTGCTGAGGTCGGGGGGGTCACTGAAATCAACTTTTATTTTGCCACAGGGGAGGTGGAGGAGGTCGCTCATGCTGTGAGAAAATTCACTTTTTTAGATGTAGATGGAAAGCAGGACTGGGGTCTTTGTGGTCATCCCCTGAGCCCTTCTTGGTCACCCCATAAGCTCTTGTTCATCCCCTAAGCTCTTCTTCCCATGAGCCCTTCTTGATCACCCCATAAGCTCTTTGTGGTCATCCCCTGAGCCCTTCTTCCCCTAAGCCCTTCTTGTTACCCCATAAGCTCTCCTTGGTCACCTCCTGAGCCCTTCTTGGTCATCCCCTGAGCCCCAGGACAGCACTTGGGAACAATGGCAGCAGCTGATGAGTCCGAACTCCCTTTGCCTCCCTGGTGTCCCCAACCCAGCAGTGCTGGGACACAACTCAAGGGCAGAGCCCCCCTGTGCCACCCCCAAGCACCTCTCCAGCTGCTCCCCCACATTGAAGCAGAGGGTCCTGGTTTTCCTGCTGCATTGAACATGTTCCCCCAAACCCTTTAAATCTTACAGGGTCATCTGAGGCCTCAGAACCTGTGAGACTCTCCAGAGCTTCACTCACAACCTTAAAGATAAGAAAAAGCATCAATTCTGGTGTCCTCACCCAGCCTCCTGCTTCCTCCTCTGGTGAGATTATCCCAGATAATGATGCTGGGTCATCTGAGGAGATGTTTGGTGGAATTGTTCCCCTCTAACAAAAGGGATCAGTTTCCTGCATCCTCCTCTTTCTATTCCTCTCCCTGCTGGAACAGCACCAAGTGAACTCCAGGGCTCAGAGATCAAGAGGTTTCTAAACTCGAGCATCCCAGCTCCACACACATCCCAGCCCTGACCCTGCTCAGCACCACGTGACTGCCAAGAGGTTATTTTTATGCCTTTAAAATTAAATACAACACAATAGGAGGGGGGAAAAAAAATAAAAATGTGTTTCTTGTGAAGTGAAGCAGCTCAGGAAAGTTAACGAGGCAAAAGTGTCTGCTCCTGGGAAAGCTGGAGGTGCCAGGAGAGCCCCAAGGTGAGAACTTGGGAGGAGGAGGAAGGCAACACCTGCCCTGGGTGCTCATTAAAGGAGAACATCAGATTAATTATAGAGGGCAAAGGTGCCATCCCAGTTATTTTTAATCACCTCTCACGTTGGAAGAGTCTTTCCATGTCACTGCAGCTGAGAGATGGGCCAAAATCCAAGGGGTTGTACCATGGGTGACCAAACCCCATCCACAGGTGGGTTTTGCAGCCTGGTTTCTGTCCCTCTGGCCACGCTGAAGCTGCAACTGGCCCAAACCCACCAGAGCATCTCCCCTGCTTGCACAGTGTCCAGCTCATGGAACCCAGCCCAGCTGGGCCAGTTTGCATGGATGAGGGCTGCAGTTTGGAGCAGGGTTGTCCATGCTGGCTGCGAGAGGCTGGCCAAGGTCCCCATCATCTCCCCATCATATGAGGTCTCTCCAAATCCAGACAAGATGAGGCTTGGCTTTGGCTGAGAGGGGCTGCAGCCCCCCTGGACCCCCACGGCTCCATCTGCTCCTCAAGAAGGACCATTCCCAAGACAGCACCGTGCAAACAAACTCATCTCCAGCACGTGGCTTCTGCCAGCAGGAAAGGCCATGACTGAACACGCTGCATTAGCTCCAGAGCATCCTCCAGGACCATTCCACAAGCAGCCAGCCTCTCATCCCCTCGCCCTCCTTCCAGGAGAGGCTTTGTGTCTGCAGAGGGAGGCTTTGGGAGGAGAACTCCTGGGGATTTAGCAGCTCAAGGCTCCACGTCCCTAGTCCCGAGATCAGCTCTTCCACCTTGCAGAGCTTTGCTTCCAGCAGCTGGAGGTACAAGGCACCTGGAGGGAGGATGAAGGGGACACACTTATCAGCTCGGATGATGCCTCCACCCCCAACGGGTGAATATCCAGCAGCTCCAGCTCAATTTCTGTGCTCAGCACCCAGCCAGGGGGGGTTCAGCTGGGATCTGAGGGTGCTCCAGGCACTGCCCTGCCTGGGGTGCTTGGGGAGGGCACAGAACTGCTGAGAACAAAGGGGCAGCTCTGAGCACAAGCCCATGAGAAGCTCTTGGCTTTCTGCTGATGTCTCCTTAGCCTGAGGAACTCCAGGGAGTGGTTGAACATCTGCAGATGGGGTGCAGGTGCCTGGTGGGCAGCAGAGGTGGCATCAGCTACTGGGTGGAGATGTTTCTCCCTGGCAAAGGAGTTCATCCTCCTTTCAGAAGAGCCTCGAGTGTTTTTAGCCTCCTCAGAGAAGGAGAAAATCCAACCATCACCAAGAAAACCATGGGTTTCACAGCCCCTTTCCTAAAGAACCACAGCAACGGTGCTGAGGGGTCCACACACCTCTGCCAAAACATCACACCCAGGGCTGGAGCAGAAGGACGGGTGGGATCCCCCAGATCTGGGCTCACCCCACACATGAGAACCCCCAAAGTTGGCTGCAGAGCCCTTCAAATATCACCCTCCAGGCCTGGATGCTGCTTCTCGGTGCCAACCTGCCCAGCACCTCTGGCTCTGCTGGGAGCTGTCACTTTCCTGGCTGCTGGAGGAGGGAAGGTGGCAAAGAGCAGCCCGGGTTTGCGAGGCCAGAGACGTGACATGTTTATTTTCCCCTCGCCAACTTCCACATCAAAAGTGTTTTTTCTTTTTCCGTGCTGCAAAAGGGAATATTCCTCCCTCCCTCCTCCCTCCTCCCCCAGCCCAGCCCGTCCTTCAGCCCAGCTCCTGCCACCCCAGGTCCCCAGGATGCTCCTGCCATCCCCTTTTCCACACCAGACCTGGATGGGGGTTGACATCTCAGCAGTAAAGTGGAAAACCCAAAAAAAAACCACCTAAAAATTGGAGAAACTCCGTTTTGCATGACCCAGATCTCAACATCTCACTTTGCTGGCAGGTTGCTTGGAAAGGAAAAAATAAAAACAGCACAACAAAAAGACATTAAGGGAAGGGGCTGGTACTTCAAAACCAACCCCTGCCACACGGGAACGTGTCAGCTCCTTTGAAACGTTGCCTTGTTTGCTTGTCTCCTGGAGCAAAACACTCAGGGAGTTGTTGGAGGCTTTGCAAAATATTTCTCCTGACCCAAATCCCTGCGTTTTTGCAGCTGAAGGGCCCCCGTGTCCCCCCCACCCAGGGCTGGGGATGCTCGGCCAGTGCTGTGGTTGGTTGTTCTTGGTTTATTTGTTTGGGTATTTTTTTTTTTAAATCCATTATAGACATTATTAAAAAAAATAAACTTTACGATAATACATTTTTTTTTTTTTTTTTTTGTAAGTTGTTGCTGCCATTTGAGCCGTTTTGTTTTTTTAAAAAGAAAGGGAAAAAAGGAAATTAAAAAAGCCACACTGTTGATGTATATGGTTATGTATATACATACATATATGTAGGTATAGGTGGACGGTATATACATACACTATATATGTATATATAAAAGAAAGAGAACGGGGAGGAACATATAGAGGCTTCCGACCACCCCTGGGTCAGATCCCAACTCAAACTCAACCAGAGATTGAATTAAAACCAAGAATAATCTCCCCCTCCAAGCGACAGATCGAGAACATCAGGACAACCTCACAACGTTTGAATAGTGGTTTCTTTTCTCTTCCATTTCAAAACTCTCGCCGACCACAGGAAAGGAAAACACCAACCCCGACGACAACATCAAGAGCTCGAGCCAGTCCCGTTGGAGGATGCAGAAGAGCCTCCGGTGACGTGTCCATGCTCCGGGATGCTCCGATGTGGAAACCTCGCTGTCCCCGCAGCCTCCCCAGCACATCCAGGCTGGTGCCTCCTGCAAAACACCTTCCCCAAAGCTCTGCTCGATGCTTATTTTCCCTCCCTGGTGCTGCTCGCAGCTCTGGCCCCCCTCTTGCAGGGTTCCACCACAAGCCGGGGGCTTCTGCTGCAGACAAGAAACCCCACGCGCCGTAAAAGACCAGAAAAAAAAGGGGAAAAATGAAAGCCAGGAAGAAAACCACCAAAGTTTCCCAGTGTGCTGAGGGTCCTGGTGCCTCCCGGTGCTCCGGGGCTCGCTGTTCCCAGGGGGGTTCAGTCTCTGGGTCCTTCTCTTCCCCACCTCTGAGGAGCCGAGGCCGGAGCGAGCTTGTGCGCGCTTGTGCGAGCGTCCCCGTCCCGCCGGCCACCACCTTCCTCACCCCTCTACAAGCCCAGCAGCAGCAGGACGAGGGGCACAAGGGGCAGGATCCAGCCCACCCAGTGTCGGCTGCCTCCTGCCTTCTGGTCCACGAAGGTCTTCTGGTCTGGCATGATGTCTGTGGTCAGCTGGGTCTGCGGGAAGGGGGAGAGGAGGGTTTCAGCAAGGTCCTTCTGGGGCAAAACCAGCCAGGCTTGGAAAACATCTATTTTCACCCTCTTGGGCAGTGATTCCCAGCATGGTGCTTGGCTGGCGTGTCCTTCCCGACCTATTTCCAATAGGAAACAGCTCCTGGTTTTGGGATCCCCCTCCCTGCTCTCCCCCTTGCCCCAAACGTACCTCTGAGTAGCACAAGCTCTGCTCTTTGGACTTGTTTAGCTTCTGTCCGTGCTCCTGGAGAGAGAAAGGAGGAGGCATAGAACCCTCATTCCTCCAGCATCTTACCACCAAAGCAGCAAAGCATGAACCCACAAGTCCAGTGCAATGCAAGAAAATAGGTATTTCTCAGGTTTCCCCCAACCATGTGGGATTCAGGCTGTTTTCACCCTGAATGAGCCCAGGACAGGAGAAGTTGGGCTTGGGGCAGCTCCTGCCAGGCAGGGGATGATGCTGTGAGTGAGGGAAGGGGATGGGCAGGACACGGATCCCTCCCTTTCCCATGCCAGACCCACAATGACCAGGGATGGCCAGATCCTGCTGGGCACCTGGGTACCAACCCTGCATTCAGACCCAGATGCCTGCACTGAGCAGGACTTTTAGCTGCCCATGGGACCCACCAAGTGCCCAGACCAGTACCCCCAGTTTGCAGCAGTGCCCAGGCTCAGGTCCTACCTGGATGGAGGTGCAGGTGGTGATGATGCTCGTGTCGTACATGGTGTTGCTGTCGTTGATGTCATCTGGTAAGACAGGGCTCTTCTCTGTCTTGGGTGGCAGAGTGATGGGGGCCGAGGGGTTCTTGGGGGAGAGGTTCACATCGGTACCATTGCCAAAGGCTTGGATGGCGTTCCCTGGGGGGGGCAGGAGATGTTTAGGGGGGGGTTGCACCCCCACAATGATAGGGTATGGTGAGGAAGAGGATGGGGAAGAGCCTTACGGAGACAAGGGTTCTCCGTGAAGTCCCGGAGGAACTTCTCACACTCCTCCTCCATGTTGCCGCTGCCTTTGCAGGAGCACCAGGGCGAGATGGTGATGCTGGTGGTGCTGGCGTCCACGTAGTTGGGAGTCATGTCGAAGCCTGTTCCGGGGCGAGGAGGAGGAAGAGGGATGAGGGGCTGTGGATGGAGGGAGAGACCCTTCCCCACCCCGACCCCCCCCAGCACTCACCGATGAGCCCCGTGTAGGAGCCCAGGCACGCCTGGTAGTTGTCCCCGGGGCAGCTGGTCAGGGACTGGAAGGAGGCTTGGCAGTTGGTGTGGAAATCAGCCAGCCGGGACCTGGGCACCAAGAGGGAGAGGGATGGGGATGGGGCTTCACCACCATCCCCAGCACAGCAGCAAGGAGCAAAAAAAAAAAAGAGAGCCAAGAGGATAAATGGGCTGGAGAGAGGAGATCTAAATGAGATCTAGGCTCAGGAGGTGCAATTTCTTGCCTTGTCTCCCATCGCCCCATCCTGCCCGAGGGTCACGGGCAAGGGGTGTCAGGGGGTGTTTGCCCACTGGGGAGGAGCCTCTGGGTATGGGACCCTCATTCCTCCATCCCCTGCTACTGCCCAGCTCTCCCCGAGCCCTGCCTGGCAGAGCACACCAGCAACTCCCCAACCTCCCCTCCCAGCATCATTACCCGACTGTAAAATTTCACTGCTTGTTTTTATCTTCCCCCTGAAATGTTAAAGCTTCGAGTGCAATTAAAACGCCTGAGGTTGGGGTTTACATTTTCCTTTCTTCTTTTGAAGCTGAGAAGGTGGGGGGGGGGAAAGAAAAAGGCAAAAAGAAGCTTCACAGAGATCCTGGGGCTGTTTGTGCCCTGCCTGCTTTCCTCCTCCATCCCTACCTGTCCTCCTCCTCCATCCCTACCTGACCTCCTCTTCCACCCCTGTCTTCCTCCATCCCTATCTGCTGTCCTTCATTCCTACCCACCTTCCTCCTCCATCCCTACCCACTCCTCCTCTTCTCCATCCCTGCCTCTCCTCCTGTCAGCCTTGGCTCTGGGGGCAGAGCAAAGAAATAAAGGAGGAATAAAGCAGGGAGAAGAGGAGCAGAGGAGCTGCTTTCCCCTCCTAACCCGATTACTGGCTTCATTACCCCTCCTCATCTCCTCTCTGCTCGGGGTAACGCAGAGGAAAAGCCCCAGGAGCGATGGGAGCAGAGTTATTTCCAGGTGTCCTCAGCAATCTGCTGCTGCCACCACCCCGGTGATGCCCTGGGGGTAAACCTGGGATAAACCCACTGAGGAGGGAGGATAAAGAAACGGGGTGGGTGTAAGAGGATGGCCAGAGGGAGCAGGTGGACAGACGGATGGGCTGCAGCATTCCACACTGACTCAGTCATTAGAGGAACAGACTCGGGGCTGAGTTGTGGCCCACGCTGGGTCTCAATCACGGGGAGGAATCGCTGCGAAGCCGCCAAGTTGCTGACACCGGAGATGAGACCTCGCGTTTCACAACAGAAAATCTCCCCAGCTCTATTTTTCCACACTTCATATAGAAGGCAGGAGGCATACGTTATTTTCTTTAGCTCCCTTTCCCTTCCTTCTTAATTAAATGTCATCTTCGTCCAACCGGCAATTGAATCATCCAGCAGTACCTGCCTAAAGCCATGAGGACTGATGAAAATAAAGGGGAGAAATTGTGTTGTTTTTTTTCTCCTTTTTAAATAGGAATGATGTGTTTTCAGAAGGTTTTGATCAAATTAAATGGAGGAACAAATGAAGCAGTGATGGAGTGGAGCAGAAGGGATCTGCAGGGATGCTGTGCAAACACCCAGCACTTCTCATCCCCTCAATTCTTGAGGGCACTAAGGGAGGGGGGGGCAGGTACCACCAAAATGAGGAGCAGAGATGAAGCCACTTCACTGAGGAAAGGATGTAAGAGGGAATGAAGTACAGCTGCTCGGGCTGGACCAGAGCACTGGATGCTGCACGCAGGAACTCAGCTGTTTCCTGGAGACTTTTGCTATTTCCAGCCATCCACTGCTGGGATATTTTCCAGGTCATGGGGTTGCACACCCGCCATCTCCTGTGGAGCAGCTGAACCTCTTCTGTGGCCTCCCTGGTCCCAGCATCACCCCACAGCAAGCTCCTGGGCCAAGCTGGTCTGGTGAGAGCCCTCGGTACCTTCTCCTCGCTGGTTCCCCAGCTGGGCACGCAGGTCACACTCACTTTTCGCCTGCCAGAGGCATCAACTGGATTATTTTCCCACTTCCACCAGCTGCCTGACCCACTTAGAGCCTCCCGACAGGCTGAGAATTTGCAGGGCAAGGTCAGCCCCTTCATCTGGGTTATTCAAGCGCTCCCAACGAGAAGACAGGACTCCTGGGCACCAATGCACCCTTCTAATGTTGGCTGCTAATAAATAGTTATAATGCAACTGGCAACACCTCGGGGAGAGGAGCGATGGGGGCAATGTGGGGTGGATGCTCCAAGATGAGGAGGAGGAGGATGGGCTTGGGTTAAAGCACCAATTTCAGGAAAAAAACGGGATTCTGCAGCTCTCGTGAGACAAGGAGCCAACTTTCCACCTCTCCTTCCTCCTGGAAACAAAACTCACCCCTCTAGGAGCAGGTTATTCTCACCAGACCCATGTTTGTTTTCCTTCTGAGTGATTCAGCACACGGAGAAAGAAGAACTCCCTCTGACAGTGGTGCAGAGAGGGAGCTGGGGGCTCCCTGCACCCATCCCAGGGGCTGATGCTCAGCTCTCAGCACAAGGTCTCCTCCACTGGAGCTGCCCACGAAGCCCAGCATGTGCAGAAAAGCTTTCCCAAGGGATATCTGCAGCACTCAGCCCTCCCTGCAGCCCAGCCCAGCCCCGGGTCAAGCCTTTTACTCCCTATTTGCACATGGGAGCAGAAGGAAGAGCCCAGGGTGGGTTTTGCAGAGCCCCAACTCCACTCCTCTCCCAGCAATCCCCGTTAGGAAGGTGTTTGAATTCCTCCCTCCTCCCCTGCACGGGAGATAAATAAACTTTCCGACAGCATCTCCCCTCTCCCCAAATTAGAGGTGAAGGCTCCTCAGCTCCCTTAAAGAACTGTGGCAAGTTCATCAGCCAGCGCCAGGGAAATTTGTCACGCTGCTCCCCGGGGCCCTGCTCCTGGCTTGGAGCATCCTCTAAGGCAAATGTTATTCTTTTCATAATACATGACAAGCCAGCTGGTAATCTTTCCAGAATATCCAAGCCAGATGTCACTCTTTCCGTTGTATACAACGAGTTTGCAGTGGCTGGACGAGGCTCTAACTGCCAGGAATGAACCTTAACTGGAGCCAGCCCATGGCTCCTCAGATTGCTGCTTTTAAGTGCCCGGGCAAAAGAAAAAAAAAAATAAAAGGAGAAGGAGCCAAGTCCATCTTAGCAGAAAGAAGAGGAATTGGTGCCAAATTGCTGGCTGGCAGCTCGGGGCAGCAGGTGGGTCTGGCTGGGTCAGGGGTAGGGAGGGAGGACCATGGCATGGAGAAGCTCAGAGCACAGCCTGGGCCAGCACTTTGTTGGCCTGAAAGGCCTCCAAGTCGAGAAATAAGGAGTGAAAAAGGGATTATTAAATAAATTATCTCTCTCTATACACATACATCATCCCCCAACCCCGCTCCAAGTGCTGGATTTCAAAGCGAGGGGTTTCCAGGCTGCTTCTCTTTGATGCATCGTGTTTGAGTTCTGGGTGAAGAGACCAAGAGGATGCCAAGGGGAGGCAGCTCCAGGGCTTGAATATTTCTCTTTCTCCCTGCCCAGCTCCAACCCTGGGTCCCTGCAGTGCACAATTCCCCCCTGGGTGCCTATATCCCCTGTTTAGGGGATGTTGTGCCTGGCTGCAGGGACCATCCCATCAGCTCCTCCTCGTTATCACACAGGAATTCAGTGCCAGTCAGACACCCTCACTCTGATTAAAATTAAAATTTACCTACACAGCAGAGGATTTTTGACTGGGGTGGGGGGTTTTTTTTCAGCTTGCTGGTGCCTTGTGATTTTTGAAGCAGAAAAAAAATAAAAGAACTCCCCCGAACAGATGCAAGGTGCCTAATTGGGAGCTAATTGTTCCCATCACCGTGTGCCTCTGAGAAGCCCAAGCCTGGCACTGGCAATAACTCCCCACCCATCAAAGTGAACAGCACCAGGCTCCTGAATATTTAATGCAGAAAATCTCTAAGATGCAGAGATTACTCAAGACATGTTTTTCACAGGCAATTTACAGGGACCAAGGAAAAATGGCTTTAATAGACACGAGCATCGAGAGGCGGCTTGGAAACGTGCCTCCCCCTCCCCTGCAGAGCAGGGGATGTTCAGGAAGCTGAGACAACATGGAAAAAACTCAGCAAGACATGAAAAAGCCCCGGGCCCGCTGGGCACCCTCCTCCCAACACTGGCTCTGCCTGCTCGGGCTGCTGGAGATGAATTCTTTGGATGCCAGGAGATGCTGAGATCAAAAAAGAGCCTCAAACCCCAAGAACTGTGGCCAGGCAGCTCAAAGAGCCCTGGGGATGGGGATCAGGTGAAGAAAGAGAGGGAAGCTGGAGCAGAACTCTGCTTTTCTGGATGACCTTCTACCAAAGGTAGTAAATAGTTCACAGGGGTGGGAAAAAAAGAAAAAAAAGATCAGTGGAAATATTTGTTTTATCCTGAAAAGTTATCTGCCACCTCTGGAGACTGGAGTCACCTGCTCCGGGATGAGCCAGGAAGGTTTTATTCCTGCTTTTAGTGAAAAATCATATATTAATGGGAATGCAGCATCTCTCTATAGGATGGGCGCTGGTCCCCCAGCCCAAAGCTGCCCCTCCCCAGGGGGATGGGGCAGAGGGGAAGAGCCAAACCCAGGATAAACCAGAGGGAAGCAAAGGAGAAATCCCCACATCAGCGTAAGCAGAGAGGAGAGAAAAAAAAAATGAGGACAAACAGACAAGGGACCAACTGCTAAGTTGGGAGCTGTTAATTAAGAAGTTTAGTTCTCCACATGTAATTTTAGGACATCGCATCTCGATTCATCAGAGAGAAGAGCAGTTGAAAGACTGTGGGGGTTTCTTTTTTATCCTCTTGCCTCTGCTCAAACCCTATCATTACCCGGTAAGAGAAGGGAAGAATTAAAGGCATGCATCATTTGATTTTAATTGAAGGACTGTTCTATTTCATTGAACTGCTAACTAAGCCGAACAGGAGATTGTGTTTACATAAGCAAAGCCTGAGTCAGTATAGACTTGCTGTCACATTAAGTCAATACTTATGAAGGCTCTCTATTTAATTATTCAGCGAGAATTGACTTATTATTCTGTTAAGAGCGTGGTTAGCCTTGAGCAAGGTGGCCCTGGAGCTGAGACATCCCTCCCAGCTGCCTTGGCACGGGGGTGCCCACGGGTTCCCTGGGCAGAGGTACCACCCCACTGACCCCATCCCTTTATCCCCTCCATACCAAGGAGCCAAAGCCACCAGATTTGCTAATTTAAGGTCAGATTTGGAGGTTTCCCCCCTGGCTACCCAGCCCCGGGGACCCCCCTGTCCCCCTCTCCGGACACAAGTGATGCTCCCAAAGCTGCTGCTCAATCCAGGAGGGTTTTTTTCCCCCTCTTCCTCCTCCTCCCAAATATCCCAGTACTCCCGAGCTGCTCTCATTACACGGCATAATGAGAAAGTTGAGCTGCTGCTCTGCTGTTTATCAAGGAAACATCCATTATAGATGGCGTTTTGTCTGTGCTCAACAAAGGGCGTGAAGACGAGGACGTGGCTTTCAAAAAAAAAACCAAGCACTGAACACCAAACAAGGGAATGAAATCAATAGCAAGACAGCCTGGATCCCTTCCCTCCCTCACACACCCCCAGCCAAGCCTCCCACGTGGGGCCTCGGCTGATGGAGCAAAACTTCTCCTCCCAAATTAACACCCTGACCCCGAAAAAGATGGTTTGTGATGTGCAAAAATGCACCTCACCAATGCACACGGACACAGGGGTCCTGCCAGGAGCTGGGCAGGATCTGCCCCCCTCCCAGCCCTAAATACATTGAAAATGGGGAGGAAAAAACTCAGGCAAAAGCAACACCACCCTGCTTTAGGATGCCGAGGAGCTGCAGCCAGTGGAGGCTGGGAAATTCTTCAGCACCAGCATCACTGAAGCATATAAGACCAGATTATTTGTGTTCCTGACTTGCTGATGCAAGATGAAAAATACAGCAAACTGCAGCTGCTGAAATCAGCTCTTTTCTCCCCTTTCCTTCCCTTTCCCCTTCGCTGAGGTTAGTGTTTTGCAAAAGGTTTTTATATTCCGGGAGCTCAAACCTGTCCCTTGCAATCAGAGGCAAAGCTCGGGGAGGTTTTCAGGCTCCTTCCTCTCCATCGTGTCCTGAAAACCTTCCTGGCACAAAGCTCCACAAATTGCAGCGACTGGAGCCTGATTGCTCCTGTTCCCGGGGCCAGGAGCCGGGTGAAGGGGCTTGGGGCATCTCACCGGGGATTTCCAGCAGCCACACAGGTCAAGACTGTTTGAGCTGCTGTGTCTAGAGCAAAACTCAGGATTTCAGCCCAGAATAACCCAAATCCTGCATCCCACTCGTGGGAAAGGAAGGGTATAGGATGAGTGTTTGCCTTCACCAGGACCTGAGCCCATGCAGGGATGTACCAGAGCTCGGGGGCATCATCCTGGACCCTTTTGTGCCCCTAGATGGGCAGAGCAGAATGGAGGGGGTGCACAGCACCCTCCTGCTGGCCATAGGGACCCCCGGGTGATCCAGACCCTGCTCCACTCTGGTTAAAATACCCTGCTCCAAAGCAGTCAGGAAAGAGCCTCTTGCAGTCACGATAGCAGAGCTGGTGGCTTTTATCTCCCCAGCCTTGGGGTCACTGATGGGACAGAGGTTGCTGTTCAAGCACCAGCCCTGTGCAGCTGGAGAGCAGCAGCAGAAAGCCATGAGAACCTCCAGAATGACTTTTTTCCACGCTGGACCATAATTTGCCCTCTCTTCTGACCCTTCTGCTGCTTCCAGGAAGGAAGCAACGTGACCTCAGGGTGGGTTGTGTCCTTCAGGAGCCCCTGCGAGGTGCAGCTCCCTCAGCTCAGCGCTGATCGTGGTGAGACAGCAGCAAAAATCTCCCGGCAAAGTCCTACCCTGGTACCCAGGGCTCTGCCCTTCATTAGGCGTCCAGCCAGGAGGCTTAATTACACTCCCAGCCCGTGCAGGAGCATTATCTTCATCTCCTGTCACCGCCGGGCTTCGGAGCAGCTTGATGATCTGCTTCGGAGTTCAAAGCCCTTGCCAGTCCCACATGCAGATAAGGAGGATGAGCACCAGGCTGTGATAAGCCCAGACACCAATGGGAAATCCCATGGCAGAGCCCAGCCTGGCCTTGCCCTGGGCTCGGGATGATGGGACACGAAGGGGCTTCATGTCTGGTTGCTCCTGGGGAAGGACAAAGCCTGTGTGCTCCATTTACACACAGTCCTGGCAGCTGCCTGCCAGTGCTTGTTATTTATAAATGCAGAGGGCCCTGGAGAGGCAGGAGGGAGAGGAGAGGTCCCCATGGACCACCCTGGCCCTGCAGAGCCACCCCGGCAGCTCAGCAAAGGGTTGGGACCTTATCCAAGGAGTGCACCCATGCACAGCCCCACAACACCCCATCACGGGGAGAAAACAGCCAAGGTTAAGGCAAAACTCTGCAAAACAAGCTCCAAAGCTGGATAAATGGTGAATAAATGCCAGATTTGGGTGCTTTGCTGCAGCCACCTCTCCCCATCCACGCTGCTGACAGAAAAACCCCATTTCCAAGGTGGAGCAAAGAGCCAGAGCAGCCACCACACGCTCCCCCCTTGGCTGCTGGAATTTCATTTCATGCAGAAACAGGCTTATAATTAATGTTCAGCAGCTCTGTGGCCTCCCTGGTCCCCCCTCGATGTGCTAACGGGGGTCACCCCCCATGAGCAGATGCATCCCAGCATCTCCTGTCCATGCAGGCATCAGGGTTGCTGAGGGAGAGGGACGACCATTCATCTGGCCCAGCCTGGGGATCTTTTATTCATAGACACTGGTGTATTCTATTACTTTTTGATAAAAAGCCACATTCCCCACGTTTCAGATGCTTCGCTGGCAGCCACGGGAAGGCTTCAAGTTGGGTTATTTATTTATTTCACCACCAGGCTCCGGGAAACTCCATCACCTTGATGGCAAGAAGATCCTCCTCCTCCTCCTCCTCCCGGTAGGAAGCAGATTCTTTATGAGGCCGATCCAGCCCCCGGAGGGTGACAGGAGGTTCTTTGCTGTATGAATAATGAGTTTCATAACGCAACAAAAGCCTGAACTCCCAACTTTGCTCCTCCACAGGGAGAGCAGTGGGTTCCACCAGCTGGGAGGTTTTGCTGGGGATGCTGAGAACACACCAAAAGATGATGCTGCTGCTGCCACGGTGCCTTCTGCACATCCACCCCCTCCCCAGCCTGGGAGATGGAGCAGTTCTGGGGGGGGACAAAGCCAGCATGGTCCCCAGGGACTCAGCTCCATCCCCACCACTGTTCTGTCCACATCTCGACCTCATCCTGAGCCAAGCACGGACAAGGGAAGAGCTCTGGGGGTTTGGGAGGAGACCAGAGCTTGGTGGGGGGCTCTGTGGGCAGTCCCCATGCTTGCAAACCACACACACCCCACAGCAAGAAGGGACAAAACCTGAGGCCACGTCACAGCTCACAAACCTCTGAGTAGCCAAAACCCATTAAGCCTGTCCCATTTTACACACCAGCTCTTACTGGAGGAGACCGAACTGGCAGGTCCCACACGGCACTGGGAAAATGATAGAATCACAAACTGCTTTGGGTTGGAAGAACCTTTAAAGCTCATCTCATCCAACTCCAGAGATCATCGAATCACAGCATCACTTATGTTGGAAAAGACCTCTGAGATCCTCAAGTCTTCATCCAACATCTCCCTGACCCCTAGATGTCTCAAAGCACCACACCTACTCATCATTTGAACCCCTCCAGGGATGACGACTCCAAAGAGTCTCAACAAATCCAACAAACACACTTGGAACAGGGTCAGGCACCAGGAGAACATTGCAAACCCATCCACAACCCCACCCAAACCTCTACCACAGTCCCCAGTCCCCATCCAGCACTGGGAGATCACAGAATGTCAGGGATTGGAAGGGACCTCAAAAGATCATCTGGTCCAACCCCTCACCAGAGCAGGGTCACCCAGAGCAGGTCACAC